>PVJO010028867.1:0-17547 GCA_004026905.1 Hystrix cristata
AGGGAAACAGCAGGTAGACACCAACAAGTGTTTTGAGTAATCTGTGTGTATGGTGGAGCAACACTGTTCACCTTACGGCAGCTGGAAACAGAGAGGGAGGCAAGGACAATGTCCCAAGACGCCTTCAAGGGTGTTCTCCCAATAACGGAACCTCCTTAAAGGTTCTAGACTTTAGAGGACACTTTGGATCCAGCCTGTAATAGAACAGCATCAGCTAATTCCATAATGAAGTTCATTATTGTTACATTGAAGTCAGGAATCTGAATGTTTATGAGATAGTTTGTGAAATTTCCTGGTGTTTACATGAAGAAAAGTAATTTACTTTGAAAATAATGTATAGGAAAAAAAAGATAAACATCATGAGGCAATCAAAATCCATCTATTTGATAAATATAAGGTGAGGGTCAACAATGTTCAACATTTTATTCAAATTAACTCCAAATTTCTGTTTCACCTTATACGTTTTAGTTAGCTATCTATATTTACAGTGTATGTCAAGATGTTTTGATACATGTGTGCATAGAACAGTAATTATAATAGTCAAAGAGTGCTGAGGACCTTCACTTCTTTCTTTGCTTCTTGACTCATAATATAAGTGGTTTGCTCAGTCCTAAGCTCCCATCTTGATGTAGTCCCAAAGGTCAAAAGTGATGGACTTTCTGGGGCTGAGGATTTAGCTCAAGTGGTAGAGCACTTGCCTAGCAAGGAGGAGAGTTAGATCCCCAGCACACACATACAAAAAAAAGTGATAGACTTCCTGACTTGGTACTAGATTGACATAACAACAAATCAAAATAAGTCTTTTCACCTTATAGATTAATTACCTCAAGCATTTCTTTATAGTAATGCAAGCTGATAAATAGAGGTACATGCCCAGAAGAGGGATTATTAGGTCATATGGTATTGCTGTTTTTAATTCTTTGAGGATTCTCATTATTATTTTCCATAACATCTGAGCCAATTTATATTCCCACCAACAGTGTATAAGTGTTCTCTTTCTGCCACATCGTTACTATCACTTGGCTTCGTGATAATGGAGCTATCAAAGGGGATAAGGTGATATGCTATTTTTTTAATTTTCATTTCCCTGAGGGTAAGCGAGGCTGAGCTTATGTTTATATATTTAGTGTCCATTTCTGTGTCGTCTGTTGAAAACTATCTATTCAGATCCTTTGCTTATTTTTAAACAGGTTTTTTTTTTTGGTACTGAATATGTGAGTTCCACATATATTTTGGATATTAACCCCTTATCAGATATATAGTTTGAAAATATTTTCAACCAATCCATAGAGTGTTTTTTTAGCTTGTTTCCTTGGCTATGTAGGAACTTGGTAGGTAGTTTGATATAGTTCTCCTTGTTTGTTTTTGGTTTGATGCCTCATTTTTTGATATGATAGCCCAAAGAAATCATTGCCATGACCAGTGAGTGTCAAGAAGCTTTCTCTGTTTTCTTCTAAGCATTTCATGGTTTCGAGTCTCATATTTAGGCCTTTGTTCATTTGAGCTTATTTTTGTATATAATGTAAAATAATGATGCCATTTTATTCTTTTGCATATGCGTTTCCAGTGTTGCCTATGCCACTTATTCAAGAGACTATCATTTGCCCACTGTGTCTTGGTGGCCTTATCAAAAACTTGTTGACCTTCTATGTTTGGGTTTATTTCTTTGTCCTACATTCCTTTTCACTAAGCCATATATCTGTTTTTATGCCAGTACATACCTATCTTCAAATCCAGTGTTTTAACCTACACACTGTATAGAATACGAATACTAAATTTTAAAATAGTATCATCGGTACATAGATACATCTATTCTTCTAAGTGACTAGTTGTAGTTATGTATCTTGTTTGCTGAGGATGTTCCATAAGAGGAAAATGAGTGCAGCCAGTGGGTGGTCATCTGGGAGTCCCTTCCAAGTGGGCCAGGTTGAAGTCAGAGACTCATCCCACCTACTCATCTATGGAAACACGATGGGGGCCACACACAACTTCCTGCTATAAAGTATCCTGTTCTCTGTAATTTCTTGCCTTTTTCGCTGCACTTATTTCTGGAGCCCACAATTCTTTACTCTTAATCCAATTAGCCAATTGCCCAAAAGAAGAACCCACATATGCAATCAAGAATCAAGTAAGTAAAAATGATGTAGGGATATATTTTGCACAAACTAATTAAAATATTTTTAACAGAGAATATAGAAAAATGGATTAAATCTTGTATTAACTTTCTCTGAGTTAATATGTGCTTATCAGGTACAATCTGTCATAGATTGAACTACGAGAGTTAGTCTACTTTGTCTAGCCAGGGTTTCCCTTTTCTAAAACTACAACTCCTGTAGGTCATTTTTGTAGGCTCTGAACATTGCAATCTAGTTTATTTGAAGTCTTATTTTGAAGAGAACAGAAAATACACAAAATATCTCATTCTCTGCCATTATTTAGAACCATGAATAGACTATACAGTATAAAATACAGATGTTCTATTTTCTGATTTAAAATCTGCCTTTGTCACAGTGACACTAGTTTTACAACACTTACTGATTTCATTTATGTTACACACACGGTGCATAGCATGAATATCTTCTATCAATGGCTAACGCAGATATAGAAGTCACTTTTCCACTCTGGATGCCAAGCACCCTTGAATCCACCATCAGCACCATCATGGGAGAGATTTGATCAATTTGCTGCAATATCTGAAAATTGATGATTGGATTTTTCTTGATTTTTTTTTCTTTTTAATTGCTTAACATAAGAAATTGATGATTGGATTTTTCTCGTTTTTTTTTTTTTTTAATTTGCTTAACATAAGAAAAAGCATGTACAGTTATATCTTGCATGTATAGTAGCTTCATGACTTAAAACATCTTGTATACCCAGTGGAATAAAATACTAGATCACAAGCCTCCTTATGGAATATTCTCAGGAAATGAACTCTATTCATTTGCCTCTCTGGAATGGTGAGACATTATGTCCATAAGGTATGTGAGAAGATGCGCTAATCAAAGCACAAATAGGTTAACATTGCTAGTCAGCAATTTCCCTCAACACACCTCTCACAGAGGCAACAGTTTTTTCTGAGACCTAAAATGTTCTGTTAGTTCTGAATAGCTGCATTTAAATATCTATTTTCCCCTATACTCTTGAGCATTCAAAACATATCCTGGAGGTCAGACCTCCTGAAGGGTGACTTTTTGTAAGACAAGTACAGAATCAAATGTGGTTACAAGCAGTTTAAACATCTCCATTTAGATTATAGTTAATCTTTTCCTGGACAAAAGGTAGCTGAATCCACAGTAAGGTTAAATGGTCATTTAAAATTTTGTGATATAGGAAATTCTACATGATTCTCCTTATATTAATATCAAGTATCTACGTCAAATAACTGTGTAATACCATTCTTTATGGCATTTTATTTAAACCACCTTTACTATCATGCTTCTAAGTGAAAAAATCATACTACTACTTCTCATCTCAAAAATTTCATTAATACTCGCATGTATAAATTTTCCTGTACCCTGATAAGACACAGTAAATATAGTAGCACATTATTTTTCTATGGAAAAAATGTATTAAAGCCATAGCAGAATCCATGTGTTTCAGAATTAGTGTGTGAAGATGTTATTCATGTTTACCTGACAATAGAATAACTATCAGGAAGGTGATTCAAATCGGACCAAATCTAAGACTTACCTGTCAAGAATTTTACAAGGTCTGTTACTAAAATGAGAAAAAGTTAATATCAGAGGCACGGGAAAGCTTGTAATATACAGAATTACGCTTACATTCTTTGAGGGGAGCATTATGTGGACTCTGTGCTGCCCAGTTCCCAGCTCTGACACCAAAGCTCTCATTTCCCTGTTTTCCGGAACGTGGCTGGCTGATTGGCCAAGGTTGTGTCTTCCTGGAGTCTGCAGTACCACCAAATGGCCAGTGCACATACCATCAGGCTGCTTTGCCTGCTGGAAGTCAAACTTCTCAACTTCAGATATTCAGTGAAACTGATTAGCATCGCATTTCTACATCAAGAGCTGAGCATCCGGCAAGGTGTTTGGTGGGTGATCATTAAATATTTGCATAATGAAGTGTATTGTATGTCGGTTGTACATAGAATGGTCTTCGGACTCTGGATTATTTTCATTTTGACTTTCTTGGAAATTTCATCAAAGATTTCAGATAAATAATATAATTTGGTGTGATAAAATTAGTTTTAGTCAATATATTTCTGCTCTCTTTTGGTGGTTTAAGTAAGGCTAGATTTATCCTCTGATGATAATGAAGAAAGTTTGAGATTCTCAGTCACACTCAAAAATGGAACAAATTAAACACGAAAATATACTCAACTCTCATTCCAATTAAAATTAGAACTCAAGGTGAAGTCGTATTTGATTAAAAAGAAAAACTATATGCAGATCATTCTAGATTTGAAGTCAGTATCAAAATATTCAATCATTTTCTGGTAGTGATGTTTAAGAGTTTTTGAAATGATGGTCAACTTCATGTAATCTCATTAACTTTGTGTAATTAAAGCATGTTTATGATTTTTTAATGAAACAGTTGAAAGTAGAGGTTGAATATTTATTTTGTGGACTTACTGATGTTTCATAAAACTCTTTTTTTCCCACGGTAAAATTTTCCTAAAAGTAAAAGATGAACCTCCAGGTGCAACATCTGTTACCAAGAATATAATAACATTCTCGTTCAGCAGGAACAGATGCGGCAACAGCAAGGTCTCTCTGGAGAAAACCACGTTGTGGAAAGAGATTCCGTTGCATTACCACAGGCTAACAGTGAGCAGAAATGTTAACCTGTTCTACAATTTTGTGCACATGTGGCAAAAGTTAGTTAGAGTTAGGTTTATCTTCTTGACATTTTCAGATGTCTTAAAGTAACAATTTTTCTCATTAGAAGTTAAAATAGTACGTGGAGGATTTTATATCAGGAATGTGTGTGTGCCTTGGTTGTTGTTTTTGTCTTTACATTGTTCACTATTACTCTGAACACTGCTATAAATTAGGTCTTTCAGAGAGAGAATACCACATCTGTTTTTGCAAATTTTTGTTTACAATAGCACAAACTACAAAAAGCATTTGTTGGTCAAACTTTGTATCTTAGATAACCGTGTAAGAATGACTGGACTCTGTATGGAATGGATTCTGCATGGAGATTTAAATTTAAGTCTTATAGCTTAAAATAGAGATTTCTAATATTCTTGTGCATTTTATTTTCCCTTCTTCTAGGCAAATGACAGTTTACATTTCCATCATCTTCGGTACTTATGTGGTCCACCTGACTTTCTCTAGACTGTCTATTCTGAACAAAAACATGTACCACTTTCTTTCTTTCTTTCTTTTTTTTTTTTTTTTTGGTGCTGGGGACTGAACTAAGGGCCTTGTTCTTGCAAGACAAGCACTCTAACCACTGAGCTAAATCCTCAGCCCATGTACCACTTTCTTAACAAAGTGTTCAGCTGTAGGTTGGAGAACCTAGAAAACTCCTTTCCCGTCTGCATTAGACTCCACACACTGCAGGTGCCACAGCGGCAGGATGACGGCATCTCCATCAGCTCAGAGTCTGAGGAGCGGCATAGAGGATGTGGTGCTATGAAGACTTTCAGTTCCACAAAATATCTGATGAGTGACAAATCAGTGTTTGTGAAGTCACTGGTGTTTATGATTCTGTGGTAGCAACACATAAGCTATCGTATCTTGACTTTCACATGCTGCTAAATCTATTAGTCGAAAAATCTATTAGCCAGATCCTTATTTAAAGTCAATAAATATATACTACAACTGTAAATTTTTGAAACATTCATAATTCAATAGAGAACTCAAAGACACACTTCCTAAAGTTTGGACAGTTAATTTTTAAAAACACTAAAATCATTGTGGATGCTCCTTAAAGATTAGACTATATCTCATATAATTTCACCTGTCTTGATCTGTAGTTTCTTCATTTGTTAAAAGTGAAAAACATATCACAAAAAGTAATAATTTTTCTTTGTATAGTACAAATACATTCAATTTCTGGTTATTTTTGATGTAATAATCCCAGTTTTTCCTGCTCATATTTCTAAAGCTAATTTTATTAAATCTGCCAATTATTATTTTTCAATACAATCACCATTCCACAACATTCCTGATTTTATTATCTTACAAGTTCTTTCAAGAAATTACTAAGTGAATGAAAATTCTACATATAATTGCATGTAATCAATTCTACATGAAATCAAATTAAGCGGATCTCCTGACTTCTTTTTCTCTATTTTTTACATATTACTTTTAATATTTTTGTAGGTTCAAGCACATTTTCTTTTCTCAGCAAATATGTTTCTCTTTCCTTACTACAGGACTATTTTTTCTAATTTACAGCTTTTTAAATTGTGGCATTCATCCCCATTTTGTGTGTTGAAAACTCCAGTTGCACTTTTGTTAACAAAAAGAAACAGACAACAAATGAAAAATTCAGTTGAGCTGAGATCAGACTGAGCTGCTCCCAGCCAGCAGTGTGTCAACCTCCTCCCGTGAATCGCATCAGCATAGTTAATGATTCAAACATGAATGCCACATAAACAAAGAAACAAACAAAACTGGCAAAGTCAATACAGACATGATATTGCTGTTGTTTTAAAACCTCAAAAATGGGACACATACCCTGAATACAGCTTTTAAGGTTCGGAAAGTTATAAAATATATTAAAAATCAATTAAATCAATGCACTTAATGAATTTAACAATTACAAGAACATAAGGTAACATATAAATTAAAAAAAAAACAGCATTTATTCTGAATGTATCAGACATACTTCAGACATGTAATATAGCCAAATGGTCATTAAACGCAGGTCACACGTGTGCTAAAGAATTAACCCATCTCATACTTTGTTCTCAGTTGGTAATATACCAGAAATCTATATGTAATAAAATTTCATTATACTTAAATGAAACGATGGTGTGGGGAGGAATGGGGAAATATCGATCAGTGGGTACTGAGTTACAAGAATTTCATACTTGTTATTGGAGAGTAGGGCTACTGTAGATTAAAAAAAAATATGTACCGTCCATTTCAAGGAGCTAGAGGAAAGGATTTTGAAACCTTTAGCCACAAAGAAATAACTAAGTATTTGAAGAGGTAAACATATTTAACTTGATTTAAACACCACATAATGGAGAAATGGGTCATAACTAAAATGATACCTCTTTAATACAGTGTTTGTGTTATTTTGTAGCAGTTAAAAATAATGACAAGATGATACGTTAGACATCAATGTTCTTGGAAAGTCAAATTGGTTGCCACAGTTGAAGTAGTAGCGTTAGACACAGCATCATGTGTTAGAGATGTGAACTTTTAAACTATGTCAAAAATCATGAGTCTACTAAGAGTAAAGAAATGATTTTGGAACTATTAAAGGGTACTTGGCTTGATTTTTCAAAGCCAAAATCTCATCTTTTAATCATTCATTTTCCCATGAGATTTGTGAACTAGCCATGTAAACAAGCTGCCACACCATAGTGGGGGAATTACTAAAATACTACCTTATTGTTAGGTGGATCAGTTCCTGATACCCAACTGCAGTTCTCTCATATGGCTGTGTTTGAGAAAAATAGCTTTATGCAAAAGAGTACTGGGGGGTTATTAGTATTCTTCAAATGAATAGAACCAGTAGGAGATTATGTCTTTCTGTCTGTCTGTCCCTCCTTCTCTCTCTCCTCTCTCTCTCCTCTGTGTGTGTGTGTGTGTGTGTGTGTGTGTGTGTGTGTGTGTGTGTGTGTTTGCAGGCAGTCGTTGCTTCAATCTTGAAAGAGAATACGTCTCAAAACAAACAAACAAACAAACAAAACCCACAAAATTCCCAAAGACCATGTTCAACTGACCGTATGAAGCTCATCCATATTATCAGGCATAATCTGTACTTAAAGTCCAAAAATTGTAGCTGTTAACCACATGGACAAAATACCTTAACAGTAAGACTTGGATTAATGTTAAATAGTAGGTACTGCATCTTATCCAAGCCAACACATAAAACTAACCATCTCATTTTATCTCACACAAACTCAAATCTTCATAACTCACCACTGTTAAGGTAGGTGCTTCGTGTAACAATCTAAGGGAATCATTAGTTTAACTAAGAATGCTTACGAAGAGGTGAGCTGGCACTGACCGGAGCTGCAACAGTTATCAAAGAGAACCCTGAACACAACTGGAAACAAACACAATTTTTGCAAGGGAAATATTCTTTCTGCTCTCAAATGTAACACTTTATACTTTGAAAGTTGACCAAGCAAATAGGGACCCATCTTCTTGAAGAGAGAAGAAATATGGTATGGACAGAGAGTTTCACAGGAGCAGAAGCTTTTCTTTTCTCTTCACGGGCCTTTGGGAAAATCTACTTATAGATGGCAGCTCTGTCAGAGACCATCTCTGTCTTCTCCAACCCCACGGCATGCATCATTTCTAATCTGCCAGCCATTTCTAATGTGATAGCGAGCATTAACGTCATGGGAAGGCTCTTGTGGCAGGTGAGTGAAATCTTGTGGATAAATCCCTCCAGTTCCCATCTCTGTGTGGGACGTCACTTTGGTATATTCTGTCTAGATTCCATGGATGCCTCTGGGACGGAGCCTGGTTGTCCACAATGGTAGCCTATCCATTGTTACCATCTAATGGTTTCTTTTATTTTGTGTGTTACTTTTCTACATTCCTACTTCTTCTCTAGGATCGCCTATTATGTAAACCACGTGAAGTTGGAATCCTTGACTGAGACTCTGTTTTAGGGACAGAGAGTGTAAGGGATTTAAAATGAAGACAAGTACAAAAAAAAAATTAATAAGAGCTGGGCATAGAGGTGCACACCTGTTATCCCAGCACTCGGCTGAGGCAGGAGGATCGCCGCAAATTCGAGGCCAGCCTGGGTTGCACAGAGAGTGAAAAGCCAGGCTTAGCTACACAGCAAGATCCTGTCTCAAAAAAATAAAATAAAGACAAGTATATATAACTCATTCATATCATCTTATTATAATCTTTGAAAAATGCTACAAGAAAAAAACGTAAATTTATTTAATCACATACGAACTAAACTTTCAGAAATGCCAAACTAAAAGAAGTTGAGTACTGTATATCTATAATCCATAACTATTATGAGTATTAACATTTTTTATCAAAAGTTACATGTTTAAAAATCAGAGGACTGAAGGCGCCTGGGGTTGTTTGTTCACGTTCTGTCCTTTTCCACTGGTCAGCGTGTCTGCTTTTGTGTTAGCACCATGCCATTTTTAAACTGTAGCTTTGTAATTTAGCTTGAAATCCAGGACTTCCAGATGCTTCATTCTTTTTGCACATTCAGCTATCTAATTTTTGACAAAAAAACCCAATAATGTACACTGGAGAAAAGATAGTCTTTAACAAATGGTTCTGGGAAAGCTGGTTATACACATGCACACAAATGAATCTAGACCCATATCACTAGCCCTGTACTAAAATCAAATCAAAATGGAATAAAAGACCAGCTATAAAAATGGAAACACTGTATCTAGTGGGAGACAAAAGTGGCAAATCTCTTGAAAACATAGGCATAGACCAGGACTTTCTGAACAGAACTCTAATTACACAAGCTATAATACCAGAAAATAACAGAATGTAAAATTTAAAAGCTTCTGCACAGCACAGGAAACAACTAACAGTTGAAGTGATAACTTATAGAATGGGGAAAAAAATGTTGCCAACTACTCCTCTGACAAAAGACTAGTATACAGAATATATTAAAAACCTCAAGAAATAGACCTTCCAAAATAAAAGCCCAATCAAAAAATTAGCAGTTGAAATGAACAGACACTTCTCAAAAGAAGAAATACGAATGGCTATTAAATACATGAAAAAAAATATTCAGTATCAAGGTACCTCAAAAAATTAAAATTCCATTTGACCCAGCTATACTTTTTATACACGCCTACCCTTGTAGGTACAAAACAGTTAAATTAAGAAAGTGGTTGATAAGACCATCAACAGGAGAATGGATAAAGAAAATGTGGTATGTATACAGAATGGAGCAGTACTCAGCCATAAAGAAGGAACAATTTGAGTCCTTTATAGGAAAATGGTGGGCTGGGGATTTAGCTCAGTGATTAGAGTGCTTGCCTTGCAAGCACAAGGGCCTGAGTTCGATCCCCGGCACCACAAAAAAAAAAAAAAAGAACTCTTATAGGAAAATGGTTGGGTTTTAAGACTATAGTTCTTAGTAAAATAAATCTGACACAGAAGTTTAAATATTGCCTGTTTCTCTTCTATGAGAAATCTCGTGTAAAAGTAAAAGAGAGATGATAGGAAACAGGGAGGTTGACATTTTGGAGACGAGAAAGGTATCTGGGGAAGAAGGGAGAGTGAAAGAGGGAGAAGTGATTAAGATGCAATATGTCTATGTACCAACACCCTAAAATGAATATGATTATTGTGTATCTAAAGCATACACTAATAAAAATAATAAAGAATGTCTATAATTGGGTATAATAATACATTTAGTACTTTTCTTAGTCACAATTTTCAAAGTTGCACAGAGTTTCAATATTGGTGGATTTATTAATATTTAATGCACCTCTGGTGTCAGTCATTTTCAGGCAACATTCAACATGCAGAAGCCCTAAAATTTAAAATAATAATATATTTTAATGAATAAACATGGAAAAATGTAGCATGTCAGCAATAGAATAAACAAGTTCAAAGACAAATTAGAAACAAATATCTACAAGTAATACCATGGACACAATTTTCTTTATATAAAACTGTCAAATTTGTTGAAAGAAAAGTTCAATATCAAAAAATAGTAAGATGGGAAAAGGGTATGACAGATTATTTATAGGAAAGAAGTAACGTTAAAATAGAAAAAGTATTCAACGTCAACATAACTACATGTACACAAACTATAACTGCATATAAATTCCATTTTTCTCTTGTGAATTGCCCAAACTTAATAATTTAATATCTCACAGTAGTACTGTACATTCCTTATGAAACTATAAACTGGAATAGTCTCTTTAGAAGTAATTTGTCAGTATCTGTAAAACTCCGCTGCTAGAATTGCATCTTGCAAATATGTTCACTTATGTTAACAGATCTATGTACAGGAATATTCACTGAACATTCATCAGAAAACCATAAATTACAATAATACATAACTGAAAAACTTGTAGTCATTAAAACAGTGAGGTGGGACTTTATGATTGTGATTATTATATGAAACGATTGGCACTAAGCATTGTAGAATAAAGAGCACTTGAGATTTTCATTTCCGCGTGTGCCCAGTATTTTACAGGTAAAAATTCTGTGTTGGCAATGTCATTCTATTGGTTTGTTATATAGAAAACTAAAACTATTTAAAAAAAGAGAAGGGAGTTTGCTTTGTTTTATTTATTTATTTTCTTGAGCTATATTTCCCTGATTCCATTTTTACACTACAGGCACACAAAGAAGACAGAGGATAAAGAAATGTGAAAGCAGTGTGACTATAATCCTCTCATGAGAATTACCCACAAAAGAATCATACTTTGTGAGCCGGTTATAGCTAGAAACCTGGCCTTGTGATAGGTGACATATTTGACATCTGGCTCTGCCCCCACAAACTCAAAGCCAATGTAAACTCTCACACAGATACAGGATCCCAGAGATTAGTTAAAGACATTTCCAGAGTGGAATTCAACTCTGCACAATTAGCTAGGATCTTTCTAAAGAGAACAGATTGCATTAACTTCCCAAAGGACAGGAGTGTATCAAAAATATTGACTATACTGCATTTGTCCAACAGAAAGCTTTAAAAACAAATGGCCGTGCGTCAGCTCATTTACAAAATTGCCACATCTTAGCTGGAGAGTTTGTCCTTCTAGGTTTGCTACTTTATGAACTATCTTTGAATCAGATAGTACTAACTAAAAGGAGTCCCAGAACTGATTCCTAAAGTGGGTTGAGTTCCAACCAGAAAAGAGTATAGTATAACAAAAACGATGTATTTTACAGGTAAATTTAAAGACTTTTAATCCTATCAAAACATCTCTTTGTCTTTTTTATTGATCTGCAGCATTCCCACCACCTCTGCTATGTGCCTTACGTCTGTCTCTATGTGCTCTGCTGTCTATGTGCTCCCCATTTTAGTGGGTTTTGTCTTTCGGTCTTTCGTGTACCATTGCCAAGAAATACTTAAAAGGAGAATAAACACTGTGTACTGCTCCGCATCCTAATTTTGTAGTTTTCTTGTCATCAGGCACTGACATGATTGACCCTGACTTAGACCCAAACGGCCTCAGGTCCGGTTTTCTGCCTCTACTCCTTCCTGCTTCTTGTTTACACTGTTGAGGCGTTCTCAGCCCTTGTGACCAACTCAGATTGTCCCCATCATAATTTTGTTTCTCCTCTAGGACCTTCAGGCTTCAGTCCACAGTCACTCATTTCAGACTATCTGCTTGATTGTCTCTTGAGTCTCATCAGGATTCCTCTGACAAGGCATTTTTTTTCCCCCAACAACCAGAACTAAATTCAGCAAGGAATTTACTGGGAATTTTCATGGTAAGATCTTCTGATCCAGCTCCTGTATTCAAGATTTTACTATTTTCAAAATATCTACATAATTTCTTTATTTTTACCATCACGTGTCAGCCATATAACGTGTCGTGTATTTGGGGATGGTCTGTGAATAATACATGTTAATTTTAGCATCAATAACATTATTAAAACTGTTAATTTATGTGAATTTGATCCTATTGCTTATTTTCCCATAATTGTCAAATTTTTATTTGTAAAATAGAAATGTTAAGATAGTTTCCTATGTGTCTTACTGTAGTTTTCTAAAGCACATATAATAATTTACCACTATATGAAGATACCTACACCTGAGATTATCCACAGAGAAATTATTAAATGTTTTCTACTAGATATATTTCCAATTATCATAATTACAAAATATTTAGCAGTCAAAAGAGGAAAGTACTAATTGCTAAGCCTATTTTCCATTTGTGTTAAAGTCAATGTAAGCAACGAAAATGTTAAAAATACACTGGGAAGTTGAAACTATCACTCTAAGCCTGTGACTTAGAAGGAATGGCATGCAAAGCAGTGGAATTAATGAAACAATTCAATAAGAAACACAAGGACTAGGCAGAAATTTGCTTAGACTGATGAGAGCTGGGAATCTGATTTGGAAGAGTAAGCAAATGGGAGTCAAGATAGAAAATAATGGAGCACATTCACTGTGTCAAACTGAATAGAAATTTCAGCTAACAACATTGTACTTTTCAAATCTATTCATAGTAGACAGAAGACAAGAGAAAATTGGCTCTCTAAAGTGACAGGGGAGAATTGTATCTTTTGGATAAGGGGGAAAAAAAGATTTGCTAAGCAGTTTATTTTTTGCTACCATCAGTAGAGAAGAGGGCCACTTTCTTCAGGCGTATTTCTTGAATGTATCATTATCCAAATCATTAGTACCACATCCAGTCAGAGAGGGCTACAGTTACTCAGTCTGACCCTTAGTGCCATTTAAGAAAATACAGAGCGCTGCAGTGGTGTCGGCATATATTTGTTAGGGAGGTATCTCTGTCTTCCTGATGAGGTGCGAAAAGTAGAAGTATGTTTCATTCTAGTTAATAAACCCGCTAGATTTGATGGACTGGTCCGATTCTCACAAACGCTGACCTGTTTGAAAATTATCCTTGCAGAATGTTATAGTACCGAGTAAAAGGAGAGGAAGAAGATAGCTCATTTGACCATAAACTGGCCTGAGAACTTGTTGACCTACATGCTAGAAGACAAGTCCCCGGGACCACGTGCCACGTTCCACAAGCGCGTGCTGCGGTGGGTCAAGTGGGCTAACCCTGCTGAAGGACCCTGCGTCGCCCTGAAGCTAACACACTGAGAATCACAAATGCTTTGGCTAGAAAGCGTTCTTAGTTTGCGTCCTACCTACCAAAGCGATGAGTGTCCACTTACCCATGACTGCATTTCCTTCCTCTACTCTGGCTGGTAACACGAGGGCCCGCATTTCTCAGGCTCCATCATTGCCTGGCTTCTGCCCAGACTAGACGATCGATGGGGCGGACATCTCCTTTCTTGCTTCTTCTCCAGATCTGGTACTCACAGTGACTTCCGCTGCTTTACCATTCTCTGTTTGAATTTATAGTATTTTATCACAAATAAATCAATGGTCTATATTAAAACTTTTCCATGAAAAATAAAAAATAATTTCTCTTTCTTGGTTGCATACTGACTGAAAATAAACATTACTCTTTCTCACACAAGTATCCTATTCAAAGCTGATATATTGGAAACTGGGCAAAGAAAATCTTGGGCTTTGTGATCAACCAAATCATGGAAACTTGCCTGTATGCCATTTTCAAAATGCTGATTGTAAAACATTTTCTGTGTTAAATAAATTTAAGTGTAAGGGATTTTATTTCTTTTTTGGGATATGAGTTTGTGATCTGTAAAAGTCATTCTATAAATTTGTAAGAGCAGTAAATTTCATTGAGGAGTAGGAAGGATGTCTGAAAACATTTTGAACTTATCTAGGACAAATTTGAAAACATGCACCTTAAAGTTGTGGTATAGTCTTTAGCGAATTTTGATTTGATGGTTTAAGCAAGGTGTACTAGTAGAGAATGGAAACCAGTTCCAAAATTCTAGAATTCTCTCAAAGTTCCTTCCTGTACATTATTATTTTTAGAATAGCATTTATGGATGGACATAGAAAGTGCATGAATTCTGAATATTTTGATGATATGGATGAGTATTCTTTAATTTTTTTCATTCTAAGGGTCAGATTCACTTCAGTACAAAGAGAGTTAAGATACCAAAACTTAATACAGCTGGTTAAGATACTAAGATTTAATACAGCTGGTTTGCAAACAACTGATTTATACCACTAATAAACAGTTTCCAGTGAGGAAGTAATTTTTGTGCCTACAACAATTTTTATGCTTGGTTTGAGAGTGGGATGTGAAGGAAGAATATGTGAGAAATTACTTGCTTATCAGGTTCTAAAACTATTCCACTTATATACTGTAATAAAGCTTGTTACCATACATGTTAAATTTATGCCTCGAAAGAAAAATCAAATGGAATAAGGTAGTGAAAAAATTACAATCTACTTCGAGATATTACTGTTTAGAATCCGTAGATTGCAAAGAAAAATATCCATGATATTTTTTAATGCCTGTAATATATGATAACTGAAGGTAATATAATTATTTCCTAATGTTTAATGTATGTCTGGCAGTGTTCACAGTGCTTTACATATCTTAGTTTGTGAATGAAAGAAACTGTATACACTGATTGGAGAATCTGAGACCAGAAAGATTCAATAATTGCCCAAATCACATAGCTCAAGGGTGGCAGAGCTGGATTTGGACCCACACGGATACCTCCATAGCCCACACCCTCAGACAAGAATGGGTGTCTTTTCTTCTTGTGCTACAGCATTGTGGCACGCATTGTATACTCTGTGCAGAGAAAATCAAATATAGGATATGCATGGCAGTCTCCAATTCAATAGGAATAAAGTTTGGGAAAAGGCCTAAGAAAGAAGTTGCTAGAAAAGTGTAAGTACCCTTAGAATCCTGTAAGTCCTCAGACTTTTCCTTCCTATTCATTCAAGTGCTGTGTAAAATTTATATATATATATATATATATATATATATATATATATATATATATATATATATATATATTTGTCCTCAAAATGGATTTATTTGGTGGTTATTACAACAATGAGTCAAAATATCATTCGGAAAGTTTGATCATGCTGAAGGCTTGGTTGCTGATGGGGTTTTGGGAAGTAATTCGAGTATAAGGGCTCTAACATGGCCAGACAATCAAAGGGTCAATCCACTGAGGAGGTCTTGATTTGATATGTGCAGAAGCTGGGACCTGTGTGGAGGAAGTGGAGCACAGGGGCATTGCCTCGGGCACTCTATGTGTTCCCCAGCCTCTTTCTCTCTGGTTCTTTCCCTGTTTGCTTCCTGGCTACCGAGAAGAGAGCACCCAGGATGCTGTCATGAGGTTTCTGCTCAATACAGGTCTACAACAACAGAGGAAGTTGACCGCGGACTGAAATCGTGAACCAAAATGAACTGCTCCCTCTTTAAACTATTCTCAGGTATTTTCAACCTGATGAGAAGCTGACTAGCACAGTGATCAAAATCTTTACCTCACTGGGTGTGGTGGCGCATGCCAGTAATCCCAGCACTGTGGTATGCTGAGGCAGGAAGATTGAAAATATAAGCCCAATTTGGGCAACTTAGTGACTTAGCAAGTTCTGCTTCAAAAATTAAAAAAAAAAAAGTAATCAATTAAAAAAGGAATGAGGATGTGGCTCAGTGCAAATGCCCTGTGTTCAATCCCCAATGCTACAAACAAAACATATGAGCACATGATTGCTGAGTGGCAAGAAAATGGTCATTTAAATGAAATTTAAACAAAGTTGCAAAAATCTCTGGTAAAGGTTTGCTATGGGAAGTGCCAGATATCTTGGTAGCTTTATGCTCACAGTCCAGAGGGGGCTGAGCAGAAACAAGGAAAAACTGTTCTCCACATGTTAGGAAAGGGAGAAGCAGGGTGGCCTTGGTGTGTTGAAAAAGGAGGGTCTGGGGGGCTGGGGATTTAGCTCAGTGATTAGAGTGCTTGCCTTGCAAGCACAAGGGCCTGAGTTCGATCCCCGGCACCACAAAAAAAAAAAAAAAAAAAAAAAAAAAAAAAAAAAAAAAAAAAAAAGAAAAAAAAATGAAAAAGGAGGGTCTGG
Source organism: Hystrix cristata (assembly GCA_004026905.1). NCBI lineage: Eukaryota > Metazoa > Chordata > Mammalia > Rodentia > Hystricidae > Hystrix > Hystrix cristata. The sequence goes on from PVJO010028867.1 coordinate 16,771, forward strand.
TGGAGTGGGCATCTAAGCCATAGTTCATCCCTTGGGCCAGTTGCTCCAGAGACCTTTGCTCAGTCCACAGTTATGCAAGTTTTAATACAAATCGTCTTTTTATTAAATGTAGTTTGAGATTTTTTTGTTTCTCCTACTTAGGAGCTAAAATGTCTACCAATAGATAGAAATATGCCTTTAATAGGAAAATTCTATTATTGAGGAAAGAGAAAATCTTTTCAGTTTATAATTCTGAGGATAACTAATCTTGAATCTTTAAAAGCAGGGAGTAGCCATGAAGCCTTGAACATTTGAGAAAGAAATAGAGAATTTTTTTCTGTGCAGAGAGTATTCTCTAATAACATTATGCCAATTTTGAGCTCAGAAAGTGTCTCAAACTATAATAAATAATTCAAAGAGCAAAATAGAACAGAGGTGATAGGAAACAGGAAAGTAGATTGTATGGAAATGCAAAGGGGATTTGGGGAAGGTGAAGAAGGGGAAGGACTGACAAGAAAGGGGAGTGAAGATGACCAGGATGCAATATGCGTATGGACCAGTTCCTTAAAATGAACGTAACTACAATACATCACAGACATACTACTGGTGAGAGAAGAGTCAAAATGTAACTTCTAGAGAAACACTTGCCTTTGGAAACAGTGGGGATACTAGCCAATATTTGATGCCCCACTACTATTTTGACAGTTTCTACCATCCATATTTGGGATGAAGTGATATGGCAAAGGACAACAATAAAAGCACGAGTCCCCAAATCGAATAAAAATTAGGACAAACTTA
>PVJO010028868.1:0-17588 GCA_004026905.1 Hystrix cristata
TTTTTTTTTTTTTTTTTTGTGGTGCCAGGGATCAAACTCAGGGCCTGTGCTTGCAAGACAAGCACTCTAATCACTGAGCTAAATCCCCAGCCCTGTATTATTATCATATAACTTTATTCATGATTGGGAAACTCAATGATCTATTAAAATTTGTAGATGGTGGTGGTTGTGACTATTTGCTATTTATTATGATGTAGCTATTTATTATTCTTTTTTCAAATCAGGAGTTACAATTTTGTGTTAATATAATAGTACATACGTAAACTAGAAAAATGAAATTAAGCCCTGCTTTGAGGGGGTGAAAGACATATGTAATGAGAACATTTAAAAATTTCTGGGTGAAAACAATTGAAAAACCTTACATTATGATCTCTTCACAAAAATTTCATTGAGTAAGTAAAAGATAGTATTTTTTCTATAGTAAAATAAGTAAGTATTTTCTTATTTCCATTTGTTACTGCATCAAAAAATCTTTATTTTCATTTCAACTGAAAGAGAGATGGTAAAATTATTAGAAATGCCTATCTTATAAGGCACAAAATCAAGTAATAGTAGTAATAATTATGGTCATGGTGGTGGTGTTGGGGAAGTAGTGGTACTGTTAGTAGTAGCACTATTACTAGAAAGCACTAATCGGGACCTTTCTAAGTGCTGGGTCTTACGCTGTATGCATTAACCTGATTTGCTTCTTATAACGTAATGAATAATTTACTATTATTCTGGTTATACTAGAGCTTCTTCTGTATTTAATAGAAACATCTCTTCTGTATCTAGTCATTGACTTTTGAAGACTAACGCACCAAGTATAACAAATCCAAACATTTAAATTATTATCAAATCAGGTTGTCTAGCTTTCTACTAACAAGATTCTTTTTTTTTTTTTTTTTTGAGAAATTTCATTATGGGTCATATTGAATGCTAGTAGATGGAAACCAGTATTTGGGAAGAAACACACTATATAAAGGAGACAGAAAACTGTGCAAAATATATTAGTTATGTGCCCAAGGCTGAAATTCTGGGTTGATTAAAATGATAATCACAGTGTGCACTTATTGGAAAGTAAGTGCTCATACTTAGCATTTATTGAATGATACTGGTTTAGGTATAAAATCAACATATGAAAACAGACTAGTGATGCAGAAACAAAGCAAATAATATGTTGTAAATCAAAGGAAAATGGCTGTGGCTGTATTGTCGATGGGTTTAAATCACAGGTTTAAAATAGTTATGAAAAATTAAAAAACGTCATCAAATTATTTCACATTATATTATGTTTCTCGAGTTCTGGATACACACATAAAACTAAAGCCCATTACCATATGCATTGAGTGAATATTTACATGTACTTATTTTACTTTATATTTCTTAATGCATGATGTTTATTTTAAAGATATACTACAAAATGTATTTTTTAAAAGGAGTACTCGATCGATCTCTCAGACTGCATAAAAACTGGTTTTGACATAATTCATAGGCCAAACCTGGAATGTTTCAGAAACAATAGAGCAGTTTCTAAAATTTTACTTCCTATCTTTATTAATGTATTTTAATCTTATATACGTGTATGAAAACAATAAAGTTAATGTGAAAATCATTAAGAATGTGTGACAAAATTAATAAGGATGAAAATAACATAGTGCTTAGACTTTAAGAGTCTCCTTTGGAGCTGCCTGATTCACTCGAGTGTAAATGTACATTATCCTTCGTAAAGGCATCATTCATGCTCTTAAATAGGCTATTTCCCAGGTTCATTTAGGTGATACTTCCGTGAGCTGATGTTGGGATTTACCACTTGGCCTCCGCATTACATATATTTACTAAAATGTTATCTCAAGCATGTAGCCCTAGAGGTCACTCAATTTAACTGTCTCACAAAGTTATAATAATTGATTATAGCAGAAGTCAAATGGCCAGCGTAAGGGACTCCTGGCCATAACTGAGCTCCATTAAACACGTTCACAATGCCAAAGTCAATTGCTTCCGGCCGTGTCATCGTGTCATCCTGTCATCGAGTTGATCGGGACATAATGGGAAGTGACAAGCAATATCACAAACACTTCATTGTGAACGAAATGTGCTTCAAACACTTAAGTGAGCATGGTGCGTGCCTGTTTTCATAGTACTCAAATCTAACAGTTTCAGCTTTCAGAAACATCCTCACGTTTTGTAGAAGCAGATCTTCCCCTTAAGGACTTGGAATATAAGCTGCTAAAGAACCTGAAGGAAGAAAGCAAAGAAAAACTTATGTTGGGAATCAGTGTAAGGAATCCACTTTCACCCACAGCATAAATTTTTCTACTTATTTTTAAAATATAAATAAGGAAGCCAATGATATGAATATGTTTCATCATCCTTCTCCATATCATACATTTCAGTGTTTTATGAATTTATGGTCTTTTCGTTGCCTAGAATGAACTCTACCTTATTCTTGTCACTGGAAAATGCCACCTCATTTTTCTTGATTTTTCAAAAATGCTGCTTTCCTTCAACTGCTTTACTTAAACTTCTTCACTCCTAAACATAAATAATTGGCCTTCTATTTGGCTTGTAGTGAGATATATATAAAAACAAATGTCTGTGCCTGTAACTTAACTCACAGTATGTTCATCTAGTACAAAATGAACTCAATCTAAAGCCTAATTACTCATTCTGTTGAAGAAATTATGTGGGTGCGATCTCTCTTGCTCTCTCTCACTCTCGCCTTCTCCAAGTAAGAAACGTGGATACTGTTAATCATTTCACTTTATGTCTCATATTCAACTTCTTTTAACTATTGTCGACACCTTATTTAAAAAGCAGTTTTAAATCTTAAACACTCATAGCTTGTCTTTGTCAATACTGCCGCCGGCGTCAGCAGTCTGTGGGCTTGCCGAAGGCTTCCTTTGCATGGGGGCAGGCTGCCTGAAAATTGACTCTTTCTTCCCCACCATTTTCTCAGTTATTTTCCCAATAAAAAAAAATCAATTGATGACATTGATTTAAGTCTAAAAATATAATATGAAAGTATACATGGACTCCTCATTGACATCAGGATTCATTTTTCTCTTTTTCTTAATAAGTAATAGACCTTCTTTCACAAATTCAACCCAAACAGTGTGTCTCTTTTCTTGATACTTCTTCTGATCCTGTAGTATAGCTGAACTGCTAGTAGCGTGTGATGCAATTACACATCAGTTTCTGAGAAGAAATAAGCTAATGAGAGTTAAGTACTTGCTTTTGTGTGTGTGTGTGTGTGTGTGTTGTGTGTGTATAACACCCCTGAGAAATATCAAAAATGTTCATTGAATTAATAAGGAAGTAGTTACGGAGCTTCTGTGCTAAGCATTGTGTATACTTTATTTAACCTGATGGCTATATTTTCTTGTCCTTCTGGAAATCACTATCTCCTCAGGGAAAATGTAAATAAATACAAGAATCCAGTCATGAATAAAGAATGAGGGAACCATCCTTCTGAGAGTGATAAGTAATTATTTGCACCCTCTGAAGCAGAAAAGAGGCCACCGTGGCTCAGCAGATATTGGTGGGCAACGAACAAGGTAGAAACAGCAGTGAGATATGAGGTTGAAGATGCCTGCAGACAGCAGATACTCAGGTCCTTGTAAAATCAGGAATGAAGTTAGGGTCTTATTCCAAGTTTAGTGGGAGAATAACAACTTACGTTCTTTTCCTAAGAATATCATTCTTGGAAGCAAATAAATGTCTTTTAATAAGGGAATAGATAAGTAAACGTTGGTACATCCATTCAATAGAATATTATTCATTGATTTCCACGAAGCCCCAAGAAAGGCATGGAAAAATCTTAAATGCATATTGCTCAATGAAAAAAGCTAGCTTAAAAATGTATATACTGTGTCATTTTAGCTGTATAACATGCTATGAAAGACAAAAATGTAGAGGTAGTTAAAAATCAAGTGAAATTAAATGTAGTTAAATCATTTATAACAAGATTACCCAGGCATAAAACTTTAAGAGTAATGTATTTGAGGAGCATATTTTAGAATCATCTAAAAAACAAATTGAGAGAAATTATATTTTAAATTTATGTTAATAAATATGAAGTATATTAAATTTAAAAATAAATTTAAAAATAAATTTAATATTCTAAATTATATTTTAAATTTATGTTAATAAATATGAAGTATATTAAATTTAAAAATAAATTTAAAAATAAATTTAATATTCTAAATTCATAAATTGTATATTATAAACTACTATATATACTAGATTATATAATATCATGTACCATGTACTAACATATTAATATATTTTAAAATAATTTAAGTGTTATGCAAGAATTATTAACTAAGCAAATCAAATCACATATTTTAATATGGTATCAATGTGGCATTTAAGACAAATGTACAACACTCTGATATCAACTCTTATTCGAGGCTTTAATAGGTATAAAAATATTAAATATGGACATGCACATTTTGTTATTTCATTCATTTTCTAGTATCATTTCCCCCCCAAAAAAAAATCCAGAAATACATACTATTATACTATAAATTCATTTTTTAATTTTTCCTTTCAATTTCTGTTGGAGCATGTTGACTTCTGGAAAAACTATATATGTGCAGTATCTTTTTTTTTTAATAAAACAAAAGATAGTTTATTTGGGGAAAAGATGGAAGAAAAAGAAGATACTACAATAAGGTAGCAAGGGGTTTCAGAGATGAAAGCTCAGGAGCGCTTACCCCTGACTCCTTTTACTAGGGACCAGTGTCTTTCCCACACCCCTGCTGGGTGCTTGTGGATATCTGACCTGTTGCCTGTGATTGTCTTTGATCCTAACCTAGGACTTCGGGCCATTTGGCTTCTTCCTGTGTCTTTGTAATGAATAAGTGAAGGGGCGGGGCCTACTAGGAAAGCAGTGTACTTAATGATTAAGGGGGACATGTGTGTATGTGTATATCTGGTGTAATATTCTGATTTTAAAGTGAAAACATATGTGTATATGTGTGGGCGTGAGTTTCTTACCATAACCTATAGACATTGTTGACATTCCCTAACTTTGAAAAATAAAACAAAACATCAGTTTCAAAGAGCAAAAATTAAAGAGAAAATGTATAATAGCAGTCATTTATCATTATTAAATAAATATTTCTGAAGCATAGATGTAAATTTGCATAGCATTAGCAAATGTCCAGATATATAATTTTTTGATAATTGGCAACAGCGTAGAGAATACTATAATAGTAATTGAAATCACAAATTAAATTTTCTTTTCCTCTAAATTTTAGTCATTAATTTAATAATTTCTTAATCTAATGAATGCATCTCCTCTGAATTATGCTACTATAGACCAATTTGTACTTTTCAAATGCTAATACCTCATTTCCATTGAGATTTTCATTTAAAGAAAAATGAGTATAAAAATGAAAAATGACATTCAATGAATCATTTTAGTTTTCAGTGGAATAGACATTTCAATGGAATAGACATGTTTAATTAAAGTTTCTATCAAATTTAAAATGTTTCACTGTACATAGCCATTAACAGTTTATTAAATCACATAGAGGACAAGGAATAGTTTTAGTGGTGTTTCCTGAAGCATAGTGTCAGGGACACCCAGCTTGCTTTTGAAACTACAGAGTGCCAGGCCATATAGCACACGTTATGATTCAATGGAGTTATTTTGGGAACCTGGAATCAACAGTTTAATAAACTTCCTTGTGATTCTGATTTGGATCCCAATAGGCCGTGAAACACGCACTGAGAAAGCTGACCTGTATTGAGGGCTGTCTAGTGGCCGAATACTCAAGAAACAGGATTTATGTTTTTGCCTTTACATAGAGGCAAGACAACTTCTGTGATACAAAAAGCTTTCAGTGTACTATTCTTCACTAATAATTAATGCAGCTCCATGACGCTGAACAAAGTATCCTGCTTTTCTAAACTGCGTCCAGAGTGAAAAGTTATACTTAGTGAGCTCAGCTAGCTTCTATTATAGAAATTTAGGGGGAATTACTCATTTCCTGGTGAAAGTATGACATAGAAGAAAGTGAAAGGAAAATAGCATGACTTAAGTGTATTGGAAATGAAGGCTACTTCACATAATTATAAAATCTGAAATATAAACAGTCCAGACTCTTGTGGCTATACAGATTAAAAACTGGTTCTTCAGCTCAAAATCTGCTTTCCAATGAAAAAGACATTGATAATGAACAAAGAGATAAGCAAAATTTGAATTACATTAAAACAAACGAGCTCCCAACCATCTAGAACTATTGGATAATAGTAACCAGCATTTGTAGGCCTTTCTCTATGACAGACAGTGTTTAAGGTTTTGTAGAGACTCAATCCCAGGCAACAGGAAATCTTCTTCTTAATGTACAAGAAGAAAATCAAGGCACCAAAAGGCTGTCTCTGAAGTTCACATAGTTCTTACTTTCAAAACTGTAAGATGGTACCTCAGTCGTCTAGCTCACGATGGCTTTCTATACTGATCCCACAAATGTAATCTAAAACATATTAACCACCTGTGTACATATTTAAAGAAAATGTAGTCATTATTTATGGGTTTTCTATGGATATAGTTTAAAATATTTGAAATTTCATAAGAATTAATATTGCCAGCTGACCAATTTGATTTCTTATCTAAGGGAGTAATAAAGTTTTCAGGCTAATAATCCATAAAGATTCATTTTTAGCCACTTTAAGAGTAGCAATAAAGAGAGACATAAAAAAGGATCAAGTGGATAATCCTCCTTTTCCATCTTTTTCTCCTTCTCTTTCTTATTCTTGTCCCCCTTTGTCCTCTTCTTCCTCCGCTCTTTCTCCTCCCCTTCCTCCCTTTCCTCCTTCTCCTTTTTTTGCAGTACTGGGATTTAACTTGGGCACTTTGCCTCAAGCTATGTCCCAGCTAGCTAACTAGCTAGCTATTTACTTACTTACTTAATTACTTACTTACCTACTTACTGATGCACAGTTTGACTAATTTCCTCAAGCTGAGGTTGAATTTGGAACTTCCTCCCTTGTCCTCCCCCAGTCCTGGGATTACAGGTGTGCACCACCATGCCAGGCTGAAATGGATATACTTGAATTAAAAAATATAATGACTGAAATGAAAAATATTGCCAGAGGGTTCAACAGCAGAATTGAATGGCAGAAGAAAGAATGAAAATATCTGAAGATGGATCATGAAAGCCAAAGAACAGACAGAGGAAACAATATATAAAAATGATCAAATCTTTGAAGAAATGTGGGATACCATTAAGTTCATAAATATATGGTTCATGTGAGTACCAGAATGTGAGGAGACACAAAGCAATGATAAAATATTTAAAGTAATATTGTCTCTAATCTTCTCAAATTTACTAAAAAACATTAATTTATACTACCAAGAATCTCAATGAAGTCCATGCAAAATAAAAGCAAAGAAATAACACCAAGACATCTCATAGTAACTATGTTAAGAAACAAACAAACAAAAAAAAAAAGAGAGAGAGAGAAGCGGGGGAGAACTTTGTGAGGAGCAAAAGAAAAGAAATCTTCGTAAAGAATGAAAACCCCAATAAGATTAATAGTTGCTGTTCATCTTCATAATGGAAACCAGAAGCAAATGGATACTACATTCCAGGCACTGCAAGAAAATAACTCTCAGAGAAGAATCTGGTAAAACTCACTTTCAAATATGAAGTTAGACTAGAAAATCTAGTATTGGCCAGACAAAAGGATGAGAAATAGAAATGTCTTGGAAGACGAAATGAGAGTCTTTGATTCAAGGAACTTATGGTTCTCTTTGTGACATCTTAGGAAATGACCAGAGAAATCTTAAAGTCATAAATCAACAATTTTCCAAGTTCTAGGTCTCTACCCCAACCACCACTAAGCAAAGAACCATGGTTAAAACAAAACAAGTATCTGTACTTTTAACAATGAATATTTTAGTAATATACTTTCATATTATTAATATTTGCACTGCCAGGTTATTAATGAGTAATCTCCATGAGACAAAGACTTCACGTCACTAATGTGCACGCCCTGAAGTTTTCACTTCAGCTCCAAGAATATGCAAGCAGAAACTAACAGAACATTTTGTCTAGCTGGTGACATAATATTAGCCACATATTGACAACTACATAACAATATAAATAAAATTCTAAAACATAAAAGCATCAAGAATGATTTAATTTTCTAGTCAAGAAATCTACTCTGTTTATAAGGGAGTAACTATGGCAAGGACAGTTTAAGCTCCCTGTAAAGACAGCAATTAGAAATGGGCAGAACTGAGACTTACATCTAATTCTGTTGTAAGCTGAAATTTATGCTTGTAATTTCTACATTATATTCCCTTTCAAGAAATCTGATAGAGATAACGATTGAGGGGAGTGGATTACTGTTGGAATTATTATAGAAAGGAGAATTTGATAAAAGTAGACAAAAGAACATTAACATTATATGCCCTTGTCACATAATTTAGTACTTTTGATCTTTTATATAAGTCTCTGGATATTTAATTCTTATTCTTATCTTGAATGTGGCTTTCATGGTATTTCTCCTGTATTCTACATTATTATTATTTTGATTGGTTAGCATTTCTGTTTCCTAAGAACTCAAACTTAGCCATTTTTCCTTTAAATGAATCATGATATTTTTCATGTACACTCTCAGATAATTTATGATCTTTAAAAATATATTCATCATATAATTTGAAATTGCTCTTTGCTATTATCAACTCATTTGTTGTATGAATTAAATTACAGAGAGTTTCAGTTATGCTTTTAGGCTTCAAATAGAATAATATCCCATTAATATATTCAAAGTAAGAGAGAAATTAACTTTATTTGAAGAATAAGCTTGATATTATGTAATATATTTATTTCACATCACAAAATTTTTAATCTATTAGAGAATCTTTTATTTCATATTAGAGTTAACTCATATTTTAATACATTCTAAGGCATGAATAATAGTCCCTTATTTGGTGCTTTTGTGAACATTTTCCCTAACTGTAAAATATTTTGGTGGTGTTTATATAATCATCTGTAAAATATGTTTAAGTATTTGATTTTAGGAGTGAATGCAATGATGGAGTAGTTTTGTTTACCAAAATAAACACAAAAATAAGAGACAAATGATGATCTTGTTGATTGGGCATGACTCTATTTATAAGGTGCCTTCCCTGAGGTGTGGGGGAGCCCTCACACATGGACAGTAGAGCACTTCTCAGGGTCTCAAACTTCTTCTGGACTCTGAAGAACATAGAAATCAACGAAAAGGTATTCATTGATAGGCAGGAGCATACGGAGTAATTATAATCTGGAAAATGCTAAAGCATTTTAATTGAAATTTCAAACACTTGGGATCATTTCAGGCCTTAGATCTCAGAATTAATAAGCAGAAGCAAATAGCATCTCTGCTCATAATTTATAAATGGTCTTTCTTTTCACCATAGTGATATAAATGCTATCAATGACTGGGACAAAAACCAATGAAGAAGGAATTAAAAAGTAGGTATGAAATGATTTCACTCATGCTGCTTATGAAAAAGAATGGAAAACAAATAACAAAATCTCTTTTTAGAACATAAAATTAAATTCTCAAACTAATAATCTTGTATAAAGTCCAATTTATAAGAAATTGAATAGAGTAGGGACCAATAAACACCGATCATGAGACTTTGAATAAAGACAGACTGTGTTAGGAAATAAGGGCAGAAAAATAAATCTGTTAAATTTGCTTCTCTTAAATTTTTTTTTTTTTACTGTGACATCTCAGTTGTCCAACTCAATTGGTTCCAAATTTATGTCAAAACACAGAAAAGTTTGAAAACTGAACATATTTTTGCCATAAGAAATAATGGAAAACCAAATAATTGGTTCTGAGGCCCATAAATTACACTTATGAATTCATTTTTCCAGACTTCAACAGAATTTGCAATAATTTCCTTGTTTAACTCACAGTTTTCCTCTTAGTTTTACTGCTGGTATCACTAACTTTCTTTGGAGCGATGCTTGAGATAGTTTATGTAAATACAGCACAAAAAAATAAAGCACAGTGATGGATGTTTTAATGCACTAACCCAAGGACTATATGTTATTTGGGCAAGAATTTGCTTAGACTGAAGCATCGCTTCCTTGTTTCCATGGATGTGACTCACTCTCAGCCCCTTCAGGTTTGTTCAGATTGGATTTTCATTTGGACTATGGAGCAAAGTGACAACATTGAGCAGATTTTTGTTTATTTGTTTGTTTGTTTTGGAACTCTGCCTTTTGAGTAGTGGAAAGTTCAGGCTTGGAGCCATTGGACAGCCAAGGTATCACTGCTCTTTTTATTTTTTAAGAGTGCGTGTAGACACTTACCCCTAAGAACTGACTCTACATATTAAAAATATGTCCATATAAAGAGCTACATGTTATCAGCTTTACAAAATTATTTTATAAAACTAGAATCTATTCAAATGTGCATCCACTGGCAAGTAAATAAATTGTTTATATCACACATTGAGATACTTGTCAGCAATTAAAAAGGAGTGAACTATTGATGCATGCGATATCATGTAAGAAATGCAATAGTTTCCTGTAACTGTTATAATTAATTAGCACCAGTATGGGTTTAAGAGAACACAAATTTATTCTTTCATACAAGCGAAGCTCAGATGTATAAAACCAGTTGTATTGAAGTGAAATCAGGGGGCCAGCAAGCCCATACTCCCTCTGGAGTCTCTTGGGGTGATGCATTCTCTGACTCCTCTAATTTCAGTTGGTGGCCAACATTCCTTGACTTGTAGCCGAGTTACTCCAAACTCGAATTCCTTCTCCGTATGTATAAACTTCCTCTGCATCTTTGTTTTAAATACATCTGTACTGCTATTGATAACCTCTCTGGATGATTCAAGATTGTCTCCTCCTCTCAAGATTCTTAACCACATTTGAAAGTATTTTAGCATATAGGGTAACATTCACATGATTTGGGAATTAGGAGCTGATATTTTTGGGGCCACCTTTCAGCCATTATTCTTAATTGTGTTAAGTGAAAGACTCATAAAGTTATGTACAGATTGATTCTGTTTATACTCCATTTTGTTGTAGACGAAAACTATAGACAGGCTGAGGGGGCTGCTGACAGAGAAAGTCAAGGGATTTTTGGAGTAGATCAACACCTATATTATTACTATCATGGTGATTATACAACTCTATGAAATTATTAAAATTCATAGACCTCTATTTTAAAAGATGAGGTTCATTGAATATTAATTATATTTCAATTAAGAATAAAAGGGAAATAATATACAATATTTATATAGTTTTAAATTGAACTTGAGTTTAGACTTTGGAAACGTATTTGCCTCTTATCTACGATATCAGGGAGACCTGCAGCCAGGTATTTTTATACTACCTTTCAGGTTTTGACAACCTAGTCCCACGAAATTCTCATCTGTTCAGAAGTCTTAGCACTCTATCATTTTTGTCCTATTTTCTGTACTCTGTTCAGCTGCTACTATGTTTCCCCAACAATTTTCGCATTTTAAAGATATTTTTGGCTTTATAACTTGCTATGGGAAGTAATTGTTACCACACATTTCCCAGAGACCTACTCCCCAATCCTTCTCCAACTCTTGCCTCTTAATACAGCAACAAATTCAGAAAATATATATATGTGCACTTGTGATATATATGGGCTACTCGAGATTGAATAGGCTAAATTCATCTTTTTCAGAGAATGTCTTTTGAGCTGCAATCACAGGACAAGTAAAAGTCTCACAATAAATAGCATGAGACTTTATATCAACATGGAAACCAGAAGTTATCCATGACACCTGTATTAGTCGTGATCAGCTCATTCAGTCCATTATCAAGCTGTAACTTTTGTACCTCCCGTTTTATAGCATTTGCCACTACTCAGTAGCATTTGCCATTACTCTGCCGGTAATGTCTAAATTTAAGATATCTCACTTATCTTTCCTGAGAAGGTACAAAACTGACTCTATCCTCCCAATTAATTTACGCACATCTTTTCTTGCCCGTTCTGATCTTTTCTTGTGCTTAAATTGGAGAGCTCTTATCCCCAAATTAATTATATCAATATTTTTGACCTGTAGTACCTGAGGTCTAGTCTCTTTATTTTAGAACCTTTCTGTACTTTCTTGACAGAATCCATCTTAAATTACATACTTTTTATTACATCATGTAGCTCTCATTTATAGGACTTAACACAGTTGAAATTTTATTATTATTTTTATGTTTATTTCATTAAAATTTCTCTTTTACCCTAAGGAGAAAGATCCATGGGTTCTGGGATTGAATTTTGGTTGATTTGTTTCTTACCATTATATTGCCCTTCAATTTGTGAGTTGTCAGAAAATAATGTTCCACATTTCATGCTTCTGCGGGGTCAGTACAAACAAACACAAAATTACCAATTTGAGTTTAAAATGATTAAATGATTCTTGATTAAATAAATCCTTTTTGTTTTTGAACAACTACTTTGAAGATGATACACCATATGTTAACTATTGTCATGCTCTTAATATTTGTTATGAAATTTTGTTTGATTTTTTTATGATTGAGAAAATGGAAGAAAAATAAATCACTTTTGCAAATACTGTGTCTTTTACTAAACAGGACTGCTGTTTAAGTGAAATGCTGGTCTTCCTCTGTGGCAGAAAAGTCTTATTTACTATAAAAATATCAGGATAACATTAATCAATATAAAATTTATGTCCTGGTAAATAGATATTTTAAAATTTATATATATGCACACGTAATGATACAGTTTATATTACACATATATATATAATTTCTATAAACTCTCATAATAAAATAGATAACTACATACACTTTCTTTAAATAAAAATAATTTTAGTATTTGGATATATAATCATTTTATTTCCATAAATCACCTGCATAAGCATTAAACATCACTCAATTTTCAAGAGATTTCTGTAACTGAATGAAGAAGAGTACTTTAGTCATACGATCTGGAATTGTTTCCTACACAAGTTCTAATTTAAAGTGGATTTTAAAATATTTTACGAGCTGTATTTGGCTCTAAATTTCTTTTTTATTATATTTAATAATGTATCCTATTTCTCCATGGGTTGATTTTTACCGTTTCTCTCACATTACTCCTATTTAAATGTAGTCCGTAGCCAGCTACTTTCCCCAACTCTCATATAATTGTGTATAACAATACTAAGAGTAAATGGTTGTACCCTTAGGCCCTTGTCCTACAGGCAAGAAAATATTATACAGTAATTCGTGCATTTAATAAACATGCATCAATAGCCTGTGAGGTTCCAAATATTCTTTTATGTCACTACAAGATATAGGTCACGATATTGGTGCCAGTTCTTACCCTGAAAGAAGTCCGCCCCCAGTATGTAAACTGATGTTAAGAATTACAACACAATCTCAGCTCATAATGGTTTGGGGGACTAAATGATATAAAGCGCATGAAGTACTTAGTTGAATGATTACAGAATACAAGAGCTAATATATATTTAACAGTACCATCATTACTTTAGTAGTAAGAACATGATGGTAGTATATACTTTGATGGAGTAAAATTATAGCCTTGTAGAGGAAGGCTCGTGGCACTTGACCCAGACGGAAGGCAGGAGCTAGGGAAAATCTAACGGAGGGAGTGAAATGACAGGTATGTTTTTACTGCTCTGTGCACAGCTACCACTTCATATGTTTTGTGTCTGTTTCCAAATGTTACGTAAGCATTTATCTTTGTGGGGCTTTTTGACAAATATAACTTTTTATTTCAAGGAATATAGAGAAAATTGTTTTAGATTTCTAGGTCTCATAGTATGGAGAGACAAGTTAGAAAAGAGGCTTAAAATTAATGTCCATCGAACTAATTGACAGCATCTGTGGAGTCCACGGTTTTCACTTCATATATAATCTATATGAAATATGAGATTATATATATATATTAAGTATGAGAGGTCATATATATATCCAACAGATATATCTATATATATTTATATATGTCTATATACATCTGACATCTCAGACTTTGAAATAGCAACCATGACATTTTTCACCTCTTAGTTCACTCATATGTTGTATTGGTGAAGACACACTGACCATTTGTCAGGAAGGGGGCTCTGCAGTGCATCGTTTCTTGAGATCAATCAATTACTATCTCATTCTAATAACCTGTAGCCTACAGAAGAAATTATGAATGTAAATACATCAAATCCATTCTAAATAAAGTTGTGGAGAAAAATGTATGGAGAAAGGTGAAAATTAATACATCTAAACTAATAGAAATATACTATTTCAGTCCTTGTTAGTGCAACAGACAAAAATTTGATAGTTTTTATGTTTTTCCTTTACAACTTTTGTTCTCCATTACATGTTTTTTCTTTTCCTCCACCCGACACCTAACGTGACCAAGTCTGTGTAACTGCCAGAACGACCCAAAACTTCATTTCTCAGAATCGTGAGTCTTTTCTGGTCCCACCTCTACAGTTTTCTGGACTGATTAATTTCTGACCACTATGTAATACTAAAATTTGGTTCGGACGGTTCCTGCGGGGTTCGTATCACTTCCCGCTGTGTTGCCAAATCTGGTCTTCCACTAAAGTGTGCAGTGTAGCACGCACAGCAGATGTGTTGACCTATTTTTCTGGTGAATGAGAAGTCCACAGAGATCAAGACACCAACACAGAGGACATATTTTGACATTGTCTCACACAGACATTGTCCCCTTAGTGCTAAGATCAGTAAACTAGCATAGGTCAGCATTATAGAGACAGAAAACAAATGAAAACAAAACAAAAATGTGCAGATAATCAAGTGAACAGTAAGCTATATCTCATTATTCTTCCTCCTTTTTTCTTCTCCAGACTCAATAATCTCGTTGTAGGTGAATAAAACCGAGGTAAAGCACATATTATGCATTCTTAATAGCACAAAAGATGACCTTCAGTGCAAGAACACAAACAATGAAAACTGTCCAAAAGAGCTGGGGAACAGACGCTGGTTGGGGAGTAGAAGGCTCCTTCTGATACCGCCTTAACCGAGGCTGTGTTCAGAGAACCCGTCAGTAAGACTTCTAGGCTCACCCTACAGCTTCCAGCTACTGGACATTCTGGTCTTTAGTCCTGTCCTTTTCCTTGTGAATAACTATTCGGATAAACCATGACCAGTTTTCATATGTTAATAAATATCTACTTTTAGCCTACTCCCTGACTTGAAAATTGAAAAAGATATCTAAAGGGATATATTAAAATTCTGACAAAAGTGATTATTTCCCTGTTTAATCTCCATCAGATTCAATTAATGGAACTCTATAGCTATCACAGTTCGCTGCTGGCTGGTGAAAGCATATCTAGAAAAATGTTTTGTGGGCCACCTAACTTTTGTTTCCCCCTTAGCTAATTTGACACAAGGAATTCTCGTGGTCTTGCTTACGTGTTGTAGCAGAAATTAGCGCACTGGAAATGTGAACTAATTTTTTGTGGATGAAGATCCATTGATGATATCTGAGTACATGGCTCGGTAGATCAGATGGCATGAAGTTTGTAAAGGCAGAACTCAGGCTGTGGGGTCATCTAGGTTTCTACTGGAAGGGACCCTAACATAGATCAAAAGTGAACAAAATGTGTTTCTATTTCTTAGGAGCAGAATAGTTACTTGATAAAGAAGTCATGGTTTGATTGTAAAATCCTACAAAAGCCATTTGCTGTTATCTCCAACTTGAGGATTACCATATGAAATGTTATCATCTATCAAAAAAAGTATTTGGGAAAATTAAATTGCTTGGGGCATGCGTGCAATTTATCCTGAACTACTCGATTAACTTTCTTTTTCTATGGAACACATAAAAATCCTACTGTTTTGATCTTTGAATGATGGAAGGTTTTATTGAGTATGGTTCCTTTAAAGTGCTAAAAAGTATAAATGATAGCAGTTGACTTTTAATTTGAATGGAATCTACTAATATATTCTATCAGGTGACCACTGAAAATAAAGCCCGCCGAATTTCCATGAAGCTTATTTCTCTTTTTCTAGCATACATTTATCCTCTTATGGTACTAAAATACATTTTAGTTCCTGATCACTAAGTTCCATCATTCCATCCCATCAATCCAAATGGTCAGTGTGGTATTTTCTGTTATGTTGAGATTATCAATGCTCCCAAAGATTAAATTACATAATATTAGGGAATAAACATGGATCCAAAACTGTACAGTAAATGTATACTTTAACTCATATACATTCGATATACTCATATACATTCGATACTAACTCATATACATTCGATATACTCATATACATTCGATATACTTTAACTCTGCAAGATGAACACAAATTACATTTTGGTTTTCTTTTTTGTGGAAAAGAAGCATTTTCCAGATCAATACTAAATATCAAACACCAGGGCCATGTTCATAATTAAAGAAACGAAACTATATGTGGAGCTATATCTACAATTTGTCTCACTATTTAAATGTTGTTAATCAAAACTCATCTGCTATCAATACCTTAATCAAGAACATTTAATTCAGATAGAATAGCTATTTCACTCTTCATATATATAAAGATTTGAAGGATGTCACTAATCTGTAATTTTTCCAAAGGATACAGTACGCTTTTTATTGTACAACTTTTATTGAGCAAAATAATAGCAGTGGGTTTTCCAACTTGCTGCTTTCCCTAACAGAAGGAATGGATTTATGGACTAGGAACCAATGTAAGGATTCTGCAAATGTCTGAATACCTCTATTGAAACTACATATATCACAGGAAATAAATACAAGATACATTCGGAGAGCAACTAGGTCAACTGAAAGATGGATTTGGCCCAAAACTACACATATTACTAAGTGTCACTGGATTGTCATCAGGCCAGGGGACTGTAGTACCCTGCTGCCATGTCTTCTGCATTATGTCAGCTGAGAAAATAGTCTAATAATTTCCAAAATATTAAGTTGTTTTATTTTCTTCAATTCACAGTTAACTCAAATCTCTTTGGGGAAAGCCAGAAGGAAAATTTACAAAATGTATTGGTGAATAATTTCAGAAATTTTCTCATGAGCTCCAGATCTTTTTATTTCAAGGGCCTTTGGACCTATAAATCTATAAATGGATCTATAAATGTACGGATACTGAATACTTTCACAGGCGAGAGAGGCTTTGTTTTTCTTCTTTGTTTCTCCAGTTTATATATGAAAATGGAACCTAGTTGACCTGTCCTCTATCTTAGTCATAGGATATTTTTTAGGTGGGGTGGGGTGCTGGGGGTGGAACTCAGAATTTTGTGCTTGCTAGGCAAACACTCTACCACTGAGCTAAATCCCCAACCCCAAGTCATATAGTCAGGATTTTAACCATCAGTTCATTATCAAATATTCTTCAAGTCAAATACTTCTTTTTTTTTATTTTAAACCAAGAACATGTATTGGTACATTCTTCATACAATGGTCTCATTCATTACAATTATTCTGTACCTACACATGATGCATCTTGGTTCTCCCCACTCTCCCCTGCCCCTCCCCTCTCCTCCCTCCCTCCCTATTTACAGCAGGTTCATTTATCATTTTCCATATTTTCCCTTTCCCCCTCTTTCCCCTGTTGCCTTTCTGCTTTTCCCCTTCTTTCTTTCTAGTATTCCTCTCCTCTGCA
>PVJO010028869.1:0-17531 GCA_004026905.1 Hystrix cristata
ATTGAGGGACTAAAGAAAGTGTAGGTGCTTAGGACGAGTGATCGGTAGTCTCTTGATGACCGTCCTGTCTCTCTGTGCTCTGTCCAGGGTAAACTGGTTGGAATCTGTGGCAGTGTGGGAAGTGGAAAAACCTCACTCATTTCAGCCATTTTGGGCCAGGTAAGATTTTTGGTGTGGTCCTTGGCATTTTCTGCTCTTTTGTCAGGATTCTGCACAGCAGACATCTCAGGAAGATGAACGCATTTGCTGCAGAGAATCACAGGCGTGGAGAGAGAGGAACCTTGGTCTGTGCAAGGCCCCCGTTTCCACCCTTAGCAGGCTTATGTCTTGAGGGGTATAGTGGGTATCTGACGGGTGAGCAGCTGACGTCCCAGCCGGCACATGTGTCCCTTATGCTTGCTCCCTTCCCACCCCTAGCCCCATATTGGGCATTGAACCCAGGGTCTTGGCACTGAGCTGTATCCCCAGCCCCTTTAAAAAAAAAAAATTTTTTTTTGTTTGGAGACAGAATCTTGCTAAGGTTTGGCTCAAATTTGTGGTTCTACTGCCTCGGCCTCCCATGTGCCAGGATTATGGGTGTGCACCACCATGCCCGGCTTCCTTGTATTCATCAAGTGCCTTCAGTATGCCAGTGTTGGAAGTGGCAGAGATAAGAAATGGACAGATAGCCCTCACTGCTGCAAAGGGTTGAGTTGGACTAGGACGATTTGATCCGCAAGCACAGCTGGACTTGGCTTTTGGCTCAGCCACCGAGGAGCTTGTGTCCAGAGTCTGGGCCATCTGGATAGGCCGGCAGTGAGGGAATGGAGCACAGCGGCCCCACCGATGCCCGTCAGCACTGAGAGTGAGGGACAGGCCGAGGACCGTCCCTGAGATAAGTCGTCTTTACAATGTTTTGGAGCCAAGTGATCACAAAAGAACAAGTACCTGCGTGCTTTTAAACTGACCTAAACTAGCTTGACTCAGATGGTCGAGATGAGGACAAATGTGGAATTATTACTGGCTGCTGACAACAAGGTCCCCCAAATTGCTTATCCATATTGAGGACATGAGACAAATGGGGTGGACGGGTGTTTCTGTAGCCTCCAAGTGAGGGACTATTTCTTGGTCCTGTTTGCCATCAGCCACACAGGTGGTGACTGTGGTGCTCCTGGAGGCCAGCGGCACCCAGGCAGGCTGAGGAAGGTGGCAGCGTTCCAGCGTGCGGCACTCCCCAGCCCTTGGGCCATCGTCAAACAGCAGCAGCTTCTTAGGTGGTCTCTTACCAGCCAGGTTTGCTGTCCGGTGATAAGACAGAGCCCTGCAGGCAAGGGCTAGGAACAGGTCGCTTTCTAAGTGTTGCTCAGGAATCTAGCAAGACGCTTCTTGTTTGGGGTTGAGTGGGCAGTGGAAGGTTGGAAACCAGGCGGCACTCAGCTTCGGGATCAAATCCTGACAGTCTTCTCTCTGGCGAGGAGGCAGTAGTGCTGGTCAGCCCTCTTCTTCAGGGTCTGACTCCTGGGTGGTAGGACTGCCTGTGGGTTTCCTGGAGCGTTGATGTACACATCAGAGCGCTTGCCCATCTGGTGGATTGGATGCTGCCGTGTCACGGTACACGGCAGGTACGCTGTGTACGTGCACCGTGTGTGATGGTGTTTGAGGGGACGGGCTCATACCTGCAAGTACTACATGGGCCAGTGAGCAGAGTGCTTCAGAGCCTTAGCCTCTCTAGCCCAAGATGGATGTCTGTTGTCAGAAGGAACTGTGACAAAAGGGTTGTGATTGCAGACACTCAGAGCCTGAGGCTCAGCATGCAGATCCTTCACACTGAGGGGAAAGTGTCTTTATATGGAGACTGTAATACAAGTTTGTACCTGGAATTTTCTCCCCTTGGCCCTCATCTTACAGAAGCAGCTGGTGTAACTAGCATTCTGATGCATTTTGTGGATGAGGTGGCCTACCCTCATCCTGAGGAGGCGCTAGCTGTGAATCCTTACAGCTTCCTCTCCGGGGGGTTCTTAAAGGCCCCTCACACGTGTGCTTCACATAGCTAAACACTTTGCAGTTGGGAAGAAAGAGTGGGAAATAGGCCTGTGGGATCCTGAGTGAAGCATTTGTTCATCGAGTTGTGGTTTATACTGGCCTCCTATCACACGTAAGCAAGGAAAACTTCGGTTTTCTTTGCTGCTGGAGCTCCTTTGCAACAAAGGTGGGATCTGGACTTGAGTCCAGAAAGGATCCAAGGAAAGCGCCAAAGTTTGAGATGCCATTGCAGAATGGGGGCATCTGTTGGCTTAGGCCGATGGTGGTGAGTGATGACGCGTTGGCTGGTGTCTGTGTCCCTAGATGACACTCCTAGAGGGCAGCATTGCGATCAGCGGGACCTTCGCTTACGTGGCCCAGCAGGCCTGGATCCTCAACGCCACTCTGAGAGACAACATCCTCTTTGGGAAGGAATTTGATGAAGAAAGGCAAGGAATGTTTGATTTCTGTTATGTTTTCCATCTTGGCCGTGTGAGAAGCAAGGCAGCCTGTCAGCAGGCTCCGCTCCAAACATGTCCCTGAACTGTCGTCTTGTGTCCTTCAGATACAATTCGGTGCTGAACAGCTGTTGCCTAAGGCCTGACCTGGCCATCCTCCCCAACAGCGACCTGACCGAGGTACCCCTGCACGATGGGCGGCGAGTTCGGCAGGGAGGGAGGGCTGTGCCTGTGCTGGGGAGCAGGCTGCCTTTCACGGGAAATGTGCTTTCTTTGGGCCTCTGTTAGGAAGGCATTTGTTCATTAACGCGGGGACACTAGCACTGCCTGTTCTGAGTATATAAGTGTTTCATTTCTTGTGTGAGTGTTAAACAATCCCACTGTGGATTCGGAGTTAATGTTTTTTACTTTCTTTAGATTTTTTTTTTTTTTTTGGCCAAGAACATGTATTGGTACATTGTATACATAATGGTCACATTTATCATGGTTATTTGGTACCTGTATCTTGGCTCTTTAGATATTTTTAAAACCACTAGTCAAGCATGGTGTGTTGAGCTTCTCCCCTAGACTTCGTTTTTCCCGCTCCCTCAGACAGTCTGCAGAGAGCCCTCTCCCGGTAGAGAGAGTCCTTCGCACAGATCTGGCTTTCCCTGCTTCTCTGCCTGCAGCACTCTCCTGGGGCTGTCTGTTCCCTGGAGCTGGTCCGTGCTTTTTGGTGGGGAAGCTTATCTCCTGTGAGCTGCCCTTGGTCTCTGGGACTGACAGTGTTATTCAGCTGATTTAAACTAAATCCCTCAAACAATGTTTGGCAAACGGCTTCGTTAGTTCAGAATTTCTCAGATCATAGCGTGGTCCCCAGACTGGCAGCATCCGCCCCGCCGGGAACTTGTTTGAAGGGCAGGTTGTGAGGCTGCACCCAGACTAGGACTGAAAGACTGGGGTGGGGCTCTGCAACCTGTTCCCACACACTGTGCCTGGAGACCTCTGCATTAGTCGAGTGTTGTTTAAGGATAAGATTTTAAAAACAAAGAGCCAGTTAGCATTTGACCATTGATTTATTCATCTGTCCACGTAGAAACATTTCTCAGGTGTGTGCTATGTGCCGGCAGCATGTGCAGCCGCTGCTCAGCACTGGTAAAGTAGAGGTCTAGGACAGCAGGCTGCAGCCTCACGAAGCATAGAGCTAAGTGGGATGAGATACCCAAACAGATGGGCACAGTGTAATGTGATGGAAAAGAGCCCCCTCTTGTCAGTGAGAGTGGAGAAGAGGTTGAGAGGGTTTCTAAAGGAGAGGGTACCAGAACTGAGCAGGAATGACATTTGTCATGCATGTTCACGATATACACGTAATTGTAAATGGCTCTGATTCTAGGATGTGGAAGGAGAATTGTGCAATGATCGTGAGAGCTGCTGGGGAGTCGGGGTGAAGGGTCTGCGGTATGCAGTGTTGGGCTGTGTAGAGTCTTTCAGGGCTCTTGAGTGTTAAGCCGGAGGAAGACGTGGTCAGCTTTGTTTGGGAAAGCTCTTTCTTCCCCATAGAGAGTAGATTGGAGGGAGACGCCCAGGGCAGATGTGAGGCCAGATGTAGGAGTGTTTAGTATTCAGATGGTTGTGGGCTGACTCCAGTTCTTGGAAGAATCATAGTAGCTGGCAGTTCGTCCAAGTGGGAGTTCAAGAGAAGGAGCCAGTTAGGGTAGAGGAGTGAAGAGACAAGGGTTTCCACACAGAGTTGATCTGGGCTTGAGCTAGAGGCTTTGCTGTGCCCGTAGATTGGCGAGCGAGGAGCCAACCTGAGTGGGGGACAGCGCCAGAGGATCAGCCTTGCCCGGGCTTTATACAGTGACAGGAGCATCTACATCCTGGATGATCCCCTCAGTGCCTTAGATGCCCATGTGGGCAACCACATCTTCAATAGTGCCATCCGGAAGCACCTCAAGTCCAAGACGGTTCTGTTTGTCACCCACCAGTTACAGGTACGGTGCACCCTTCCCTTGGCTGCCCACCTTGGCCCAGGAGATCAGGGGTGGGCAGGTGGGCTTGGTGCAGGTATCTTTGTGGGGCAACTAGAGGTTCTGGGGCTACTTGTGTCCTTCACATACAACTCGGTGTTGAACAGCTGCTGCCTGAGGCCTGATGTGGCCTCAGTTTACAGGCAGCCGGTTTAGTGAGCCTCTTAAGGTTGCTGCCATCTAAGTTGTCAGTCTGAACACTCCTCCCTTCTGCCCCAGAGAAACTGTTTCTGTGTAGTTCTGAGTGCAGTGGAAAGGATGTGAGATTTAATACAAGCTTGTTTAGCTCCACTAGCAGATTCACATTGAACACAGGAGGTGCTCTTTGACCTGTAACGAGGCACGATGAACTAAAGCAGAGCTTCTCAGTCTTGCGCTGCAGACATTTCAGGATGATGGTTCTTTCTTGGGGGTGCTGCTCTAGATGCCAGGAGTACCTCTTCTCCCAATTGTGATAACCAAAAATGCCTCCAGATGTTGCCATATGTGCCTGGGAGCATGACTCCCCTCCGGTTGCGAGCCGCCGAACTGAGGGCTGGGCTTTGAGTGTGTTTGCATGATATCAGCAGTTCTGTCTTGCTCTGCCTTTGTCTCCAGTACCTCGTTGATTGTGATGAAGTGATCTTCATGAAAGAGGGCTGTATCACAGAAAGAGGGACCCATGAAGAGCTAATGAATTTAAACGGGGACTACGCCACCATCTTTAATAACCTGTTGCTAGGAGAGACACCCCCAGTTGAGGTACGATTTGCTGGGTTTGTGGTGTGTCTGCCTTCCCACAAAGGGGAGGCATGACTGTAGCAAGTGGTGGGAAGAGCTCAGCTGGACACAGGATCCATGTCTGATCAGCAGAGGGCCTGTTTCCTGGTGGTCGTGTGCTGTGCTGATTCTGTTCTAGGAGAGCAGGATGGGGCGTGGGGAGCCAGATTCTTCTGCTGCTGAGAACTTATTACTAGGAAGATATGTACTGTTTCATGGCCATAGCTCATTTTCCTAAACTCCATCAGCCTTGATTGAAGTGGTGTGAAGTTCTTTTTTTAATAAGTGAATAAGGTACTAGGGATATCAGGGAAGGGAAGTTGAGCACTGTGTACATTTGGAAGCGATCCATGGTATCTTGGTTGCTGACTTGGCATCCATTAATACCTATAGTGTTCCAGTTATTGGGTTAGGTGCTTTATAGATACCACCCTCTGTCATCATTTCATTGAAACCGTGTGGTCAGATATGATTATCTTCCCTTTTAACGGGTGGGAACTGAAGCTCAGAAAGTCCCCACCCTCGCGGGGTTCCAAGTGAGGTGCAGTCAGGGCGCATGCACTTAGAATTGGCTGGAGAGGCTCTTTTCCTCCTTGCCCACTGCTCTCTCACTTGGGGTCCCCAGGCTGACTTAGCCTAAGCCTAAAAGCTGCTTTTTTGGCTACCAGGTCATTTTGATATCAGAATGGGATGAAGGCAGGCAGTTTCGGGGACTTTTTTGGGGGAGTCTTATCTCAGTGTTTGGGGTTTCATGCCAGGTGCAATACAAGCTAGCTGTGTCTGGTGTTTTTTAGGCTTTAGTATGTAACTCAAACCTTACAGGACCATCAGAAACTTCATAGAGACACCCTGATCCGCATTGAGGTTTCATGGTGTCTCTCTATGACTCTCAGGGCACTTTGGATTCCTCAGATTATTTCCTCATCACCATAAAGATGGAGAGGAAAATGAGAAGGAGAGAAGCTAAAGTATAGAAATGCCCAAGGAGGAAAAGAATATTGAGTCAGTGTGTTGTAGTGGATGAAGCCTGCTTTTAGTTCTCTCTTAACTTTCAGTTTCCTCATCTTGAAAACAGGGTGGTATCTTCCTCTTAAAATTGTTGCAGTGATTACATTAAATAACATGTAGTGTTCTCATAGGAAGTGGTCAGCAAATGGTAATATCCTTTGAGATGGTGCATGTGTTCACGCACTGTGCTAGATACACAGTTTAGAGCCCTAGCTCGTGTTCCAGGTGCAGCTGTAGGTTTTGCATTTTGAAATTTTCACAGTCAAGTTAAAGTCTACTAGAGCATGATGCGAAAAGATGATGGAGTTGGATGTACTGAACTGCACGAAGGGAATTTCCTATATAAAGATGAAACGGGAACTTGGCGAGGAGAGCACTAAATGGTTTCCGTTGTCTCGGGTTCAGCTTGGTGCACGTGTCACACTGTGCTGTTCTGGGCGGCTCTCCATGGTGGGCCCTGTGTGGGCTGTAACCCAGAATAAGATCATCTCTGTTCTTAAGGGACTGGCTGCGTGCTGGGGAAGACCTTGCTTTGGTTCTGTCCCAGGCAGCCAACATGAGGTCACATAGACATAGCACATAGCAGCGTGCTGAGCTCCTTATTCTGGAGAAGTCTGAGTTGCCTCATGAAGGATGTAAGTCTTGAATCCATCTGAATGGGGACCCCTGAGTTCGGGGCAAGGGGAGGGGTGCTCCCGCTGGAGAAGCGAGCATGGACAGGTGTACAGAAAGGGAAACTGCGGGGTGGTGTAAGGAGCGGTGTTACCACACCAGTGTGACCAGAGGGTAGGAAGAGGAACTTGGAGAACTGGGCTAGGGCAAAGCCAGGAAGAGTCTGGGTTTGTCCTGTGGCGGCAGCCGGAAGCAGTCAGATCCTTGGATGTGAGTTAGTGATGTGGAGGATAGAGACGGAGGAGTGGAAGTGGCTCCAGCTCTGATACTTTGGAGAAGACGAGAACAGAATAGTCTTGTGTGTTTGGAATTTAGGTCACAAATGACTCTGGGAACAGCAGATGTCAATTGGCTGACAGGGTAGGAACCAAGATCTCAAAGATTGAAGGAGTTGAGGGGGTAGAAAAAATGAGACAGATAGCACTTTTGAGAAGTTGGATGTACCTCTTCAATAATAGCAGCTCAATGGATGATTCGTTCATGTGTATTCTGTGAGCTTTCATGTGATGGCTTTGTCATGACTGGAGACACTTTTTTTTAAACCATTATTAGATCAACTCAAAAAAGGAAACCGGTGGTTCACAGAAGAAATCACAAGACAAGGGTCCTAAAACAGGATCAGTAAAGAAGGAGAAAGCAGTGAAACCAGAGGAAGGTAATGACTTTTCGGAGACTTTTAGATTTGTCATCAGAGTTTATCAGGAACAATGCCATGTGGGGTGATTTATGATGTGTGACAGCATTGTGCATTAAAGAGCACCTGCTCTTAATGTTTGCCAGAGAACAGAACTCTTGGATGATACTGGGAGACTGTGAAGTGCCTTCTGTTTGCATAAACAGGGAGGGCGGTAAGAATGACCTTTGACCTGCACCTTCTCTTCCTGTGCTGGGCAGGCTCAGACACAGGGAGTGGCTGAGCCATCTGGCAGAGGAGACTTCCCACCTTTCCCCTCTGCTCTGAGTCAGTCCCAGCCCTGTGCAGGCCACACCCTCAGGCTCCGTGTTAGGGCAGTGGGCGCTTCGCCTGGTCCTGACACAGCACAGCAGGACTTTAGAGAAGAGGTACAGCTAGTCATTTTCCCAGCGTGGCTTGCCCTATCCAGAGCCCTTGATTTTCTTGTTTGTCTTTCATCCCTTTTTAAGTTGTTTTTTTTTTTTTTTGTGGTGCCAGGGATCGAACTCAGGGCCTTGTGCTTGCAAGGCAAGCACTCTAATCACTGAGCTAAATCCCCAGCCCTCAGCCCTTTTTAAGTTTTTGAGACAGCATCCTGCTAAAGTGCCCAGGCACTGGCTCAAACTTGTGGTCCTCCTGCCTCAGCATCCCCGGTAGCTGGGATTACAGGTACATGCCACCGTGCCCAGCAGTCTTGTTTCTTAAACCCTTTATCTGACTGTTTGCAATAATGTGGGCAGCTTCATCTTTGTGAATTTATGCTGCCTGTCACTTTTAAATTTAAAAAACAAATTGCAGGGCTGGGGATTTAGCTCAGTGTTTAGAGTGCTCGCCTCTCAAGCACAAGGCCCTGAGTTTGATCCTGGTACCAAAAACAAAAACAAAAACACAAAAAAACCAAATTGCAGCTTGTTTTAAAGCTCCCTTGTTCTTGGGTCAGCTTCCCTCACCCTGTGAATCCTGGGTCTTTCCCGGGTTTATTACTGCTTTAGGGATGGGCCTGTTTTCACTTTCTTGTCCTTAAAACTGCAGCAGATGTTTGGTGTTAGACAATGACATGCTGATTTATCACTGTCTGCCTCTTTCTTTCAAGAGAACAAGTATGAATTTTTGAATTCAGGCATGACTGAAGGTACTTTATTGACACACCCAGAAAATAAACAGCACAGAAAGCTCTTTATGTAGCTGCTACTAAGCTAGCTCCTCCTAACTCTCTAAGTGTTCAGGGAATGCCTGGCTTGTTCCAGGACTATTAAATGTTATTCTCAAGTCGGCATCAGTCATCTGGTCATACCAGGAAGACCCTTAGCGAGGTCCTTGAACCTTTGAGGCCCTCCAGCAGCCAGCCAGTCACCATGCCCTACTCAGTTAGCCTCCTGAAACTCCATCGGCAGTGCCCCCCGCCCCAGTTGGAGACCCTTATTGATTATTATCCAGTGTCACAGCTGCCTCCTTTTAAATCTGTCCTCCACACAGACAGCTGAGAGACCCACTAGGAGACCAGCTTACTCTCCTGCAGAAAGCCTTTCAGTTGCCTCCTGTTTTCAAAGCAGTGTTTCTTGTTTGGTATCTTTGAGACAGGGTCTCACTATGTAGTCCAGGATGGCCATGAACTCATGTGTAGCCCAGGCTGGCCTCGAACTCGCGACCCTGCCTCAGCCTCTGGAGTGCTGGGATTATAGGCATGCGCCACCACCCCGACAGTGTTTTCTAACTTTATCTTGGTGTGGCACACAGAGAAATGCTCTTATTTGTAGGGAATGTGGGGAGGCACAAAGACGCTGCTCAACACAGAGACAGCTGGTCTTGGAGTGCCGCCATCCTGGGTTCACCTGGCCCAGCAGGTGGCCCACACATGTGACTAGTCTCTTGAAACATTACCTGTAGGAGGAAGCTCAGATGCCTTTGTCCCCGCCACCCTGTGTCCCTCAGAGGTGCAGCGTACTCTGTGCCACTGAGTGTGTGTTCCTGGGCTATCTGCTTACCACTCGGCAGGGTCCTGCCTCTGCACCTGTTCTCATGGTGCCCAGAAAGTCTCCCTGAAACCTGCCGACCACCTTCCCACACCTCCCCCGACGAGTCCCTGTGTTCCCGGGATGGCCCTGTGCACATCTATCATGTCCTGTTTACCTGTCTGCCCTCCAGATCATGGCACGATCCTCAGCCAGAGCCTCGAAGGCCGGGCTGGTCTTGAGCCTCCTCCTGCTCCAGGGCCTCACTCCAGGTTCTGTGTACTAGGGCGTCCGAGAATGTTAATGAATGAATGAATGAGTGCACTGATAAAGAGGAAGTCGTGCAAATCTAGAGCCCTGTGAGACTGATTCTGCTGCTGTATAGGTGGCTTACTCGAGGGAATAGCTCTTATTAAAAGGAAAACTCATTAAATCAGTTAAATTGAGTAGAATCTACTTAGGCGTAACAAAACTGATTTGCCCATCAGGCAGCTCTCAGAACCAGAGCAGGTTCTGAAAACTGCCACCAACAATGTGAGCTGACAGTTTACTGTATAGGGAAACAGAAGTTTGGCATAGAAAACAATTTAATTGCTACAGCTCAGTCAACCAGTTAGTTGGCTGCAGCTTATCTGTCTAATTATTTACAGCTCAATTAGTTAATTGCTACACAGCCTCCTGCTAGCAGAGCTCAGTTACTGGGATTACTGCCTATTGGTTGGTCTTCCGGGCCTTTGCGGGTGCCCAGTCCAAACTCATGGCCTCCTACAAAATGTATTTCACACTCTTCCTTCTAAGGTCATGTTTCTTTCCCCCTTACCTAGGACAGCTTGTGCAGCTGGAAGAGAAGGGGCAGGGCTCAGTGCCCTGGTCTGTGTATGGCGTCTACATCCGGGCTGCGGGGGGCCCGTTGGCTTTTCTGGTTATCATGGCCCTTTTTATGCTGAATGTGGGCAGCACCGCCTTCAGCACCTGGTGGTTGAGCTACTGGATCAAGCAAGGAAGTGGGGTAAGGTTGCTCCTCACAGGGAGAGTTGAATGTGAATGTGGCTGTCCCTCCATGGTCCCTGCCTGGTCTTAGCAAAGCACGTCTAGTAGTCTCACAAGACAGGAAAAACAAAACCAAACCAAGCCCCGACCAGCCCCACAGGTCTGTAGGCTCATCCATTACAGAGGCGGGAAGCGGAGGCTGGGGTGCGGCTCAGTGTTGGAGAATGTGCTTCTCACTCGCGAGGCCTAGGATTCACCCCCAGTTCTGACAAGAAACGAGACGGGAGGCGGAGCCTGTCTTGTGTTCACCACAGCCGGTCCCAGGGTCCCTTCCTGGGGCCTCCGTCCAGCAGGGGCTCCTGGCTGTCTTCAGGAGTCTCGCCTCACAGAGCCTTGCCCCCAAACAGAATACCACAGTGACCCGAGGGAACAGGACTTCCGTGAGCGACAGCATGAAGGACAATCCCCTCATGCAGTACTACGCCAGCATCTACGCACTCTCCATGGCAGTCATGCTAATCCTGAAAGCCATCCGCGGAGTCGTCTTTGTCAAGGTACTCCACTCCCTGGCGACCACGTGGCCGGCTTCGGTGTGGCGTTTCTGGGTTTATTCTGAGTAGGGGCCCCTACAGCAGGATGGCCTTAGATGAAGCAATTTTCCTACTACCAACCGCGTGCTTCTCCAGCTTGGGGAGCGGATGTCTTGCGGAGCCGTGTCCTGGTTAGGTAGGAGTGGGGCCTGCCCTGAGCCTTGGGTCTCAGCCCTGATTACTTTGTCTCTGCTCCACAGGGAACGCTGCGAGCCTCCTCCCGGCTTCATGACGAGCTTTTTCGAAGGATCCTTCGGAGCCCTATGAAGTTTTTTGACACCACCCCCACAGGGAGGATTCTCAACCGGTTTTCCAAAGACCTGGATGAAGGTATTTCTCACCATCCTCTTTTTTGTGCCCTGGAGCACAGCCCTGCTCCCTGTGCCTCCTCCCTTCCCGGATGGCCCCTGGATGCACAGCGCGCGCTGTCCTGGGTGAAGAGAACACAGTGGCTGCTGGTGTTTTTACCAGGATTTTGGATTCTCATTCTGCCTTATCTGACCTGGGATCAGAGTGAGAGGCCTGAGTTAGCAGAGAGGCTCTGTACAGAGATGTTAGAGATCCCGAAGCACCTCTATACTTGAGGCAGCTTCGTCTTCCCAGAGCCCAGGACAATGGCAGCACATCCTCTATAAGGGAGGGTTTCGTGCACCTCGTCCCAGTTCAGCCACCGAGTACACAAGATGACTGCTGTCTAGAAAGGTCAAGTGCCTTGCCCAAGGTCACACAGCTATTGGATGAACAAGGTGGGAATTAAGCGAGTCCAGATCTTTTTGACTCCAAAGCTAGACTTTTGTTTCTAACTACCACACTGTGGCTGCCTCCATGGCAGGAGTTTGTTCATGATAGACCAGTGTGAAGCCGTGGCCAGAGGTAACAAGGAATCAACCACCCCTGGCAGCCAACTGGTGCAAACATGTTTCCACTTCTGTTAAACACACATACGCGCACACACACACGCACACATGGAAGAAAAGTGCTATCAACATGTCTGGGATTTGTGAAAGTACTTTGCCCAAAAGGAAAAAGAAAAAGGGTAGGATAAGGAGATAGCCAGAGAGATGAAGAAAATGTTGGTAACCGTTGAAGGTTCTGTATTGTTATTTTGACTTTTATGCATATTTAAATCTTCTATGATGAAAAATTTCTTAAATCTTAGCAGCTGTTTATTGATATTTACTAAGAATATAAGTTGTCTTTGATTCTTTTTCTGCTATGGATTTTCCAAATATTCTACAACAAACATACAGTACTTTGTAAAGGGGAAAATGTTTTAAAGAGTTAGGCAGGATAATGAACCTATGAAAAGGGGTAGAGTAAGGTTAAGTTTCTTAATCTTCTTTAATTTTCTTTTTCCAAGAAGAATTAAAACAACCAGTTTTCTAAGCTTTTCTTCAGTGGACTGTTTAAAGACAGCATCACCATCTTCTGATAGGGATTTTTTTGGGGGCGGGCTGGAGATTGAACTCAGGGCCTTGCCTTTGCTAGGTGAACGCTCTACCACTGAGCTGAATTCCCAACCCCTCTAATGGGGACTTTGTGGGGCCTCTTGTTTTGTTTTTCTGACGTTCAGCCCCGTTTTGCTTGCTGATGGGCCCCAGCCGTCTGACACTTGTTCCCTTCTGGTTTCCGCAGTCGACGTGCGCCTGCCGTTCCAAGCTGAGATGTTCATCCAGAATGTCATCCTGGTGTTCTTCTGTGTGGGAATGATCGCTGGGGTTTTCCCGTGGTTCCTTGTGGCCGTGGGGCCCCTCGTCATCCTCTTCTCAGTCTTGCACATCGTCTCCAGGTAAGCAGGAGGTGCGTGTCTGTCAGGGATGGGGAGGAAGCCCGAGCTCCGTCTCCCACTGTGACACGGATGCTTCTCTTGCACAGGGTCCTGATTCGGGAGCTGAAGCGTCTGGACAACATCACACAGTCTCCGTTCCTGTCCCACATCACGTCCAGCATTCAGGGCCTCGCCACCATCCATGCCTACAGCAAAGGGCAGGAGTTTCTGCACAGGTGGGTGCTGCTGGGGGCTGGCAGCGCCCAGGGAGCCAGCACGCAGGGTTCAGCAAGAGTCTCTGTTACTGGGGTCACAAAGCTCATTGCTAAGAGGATCAGTGGTTTAGAGGAACAGTCTCCAGTTAAAATCCAGTTGTTTGGTGGAACTCTTGTGCAAATGAGAAGGCAAAAACACAGATTTGGAGTCTGTTGGCATTTGCTCCTGAAATGGTATATTTGATGATATTTTGCTTTTGGGGAGGTAATAAAAGGTAGTTATTGACATTAGACTATCATTTTATTTAGCCATTCAGTACTATTCATTTATGAATTTTATGTGAATAGCTGTTCTGGAGATTTGTATTGACAAGACTGGAGCTAATCTAATTGTCCTTCAGTATAGGAGTGGTGAGATAATCTGTGGTAGGCCCACACAGTGGAGTATTACGTGGGCCCCTACAGAGAAGCCGCTCTGTAGGTATGTTATTAGGGAATGAGCAGGGTGCAGATGTAAGGGCATAGTATGTTACCTTTTGAGAATGTGCGTGTGTGCATAACGTCTAGAATATCTCTGAAAGGACACATTAGTTGTCCCTGAGAGGGGGAACTGGGTAGCTGGAGGATGGGTAGGAGAAAGACTGACTTCATGGTGAACCTATTATAACTTTCAAGTTTTCCTGTCTTGTGTGTATATTGCCTATCCCCAAAATTAAATAATTGTCTTTTAAAAGAAAATTTAGAATAGGAAGGTAAGAAGATTATCTCAAAGTGTTTAATGACTCAGAAAAATACTTCCTATTTTTAAAAAAGAAGGTAGAGATATGTACAGTGGTACACACTATAGTACTTAGGAGGGTCATGAGGCTAAGGCAGGAGGGTCATGAGTTCAAGGCTCACCTGGGCAATGCAGTGAGACGCTGTCTCAGTAAAGATTAAAAAGGGCTGTGGATGTAGCTCAGTGGCAGAGTGCCCCAGGTTCAAACCCCAGTACCACAAAAAATACAAACAAATGGAATAGACTGCATACATGTGTGTGTACACACGCAGTAAACCTAAGTGCATTGAAACATTTCTGAGAAGAAATGCAGCAGAGATGCCATTTGTCCCCTTCTAGGGTGTCTTCCCAAGAGGTAAAGATACCATGTTACAGTGACACGTGCACACCTATGTTCATAGCAGCACAATTCTGGGTTTATGTAAGATTACTGGAATTTTACATTTTCCTCTTTGTTGCATCTAAAGAGTACATATTATAAAAAGGAAATGTGATTTTCTTAAAGTAAAATGCAGAGAAACAATCAGGGTGAAAAGGCTACCTATGGAATGGGAAAAAATTTTGCCAGCTACTCATGATAGAGAATTAATATCTAGACTATATAAAGATCTCAAAAAAATTAGACCCCCTCAAAATAAAGGACCTAGTCAGGAAGTGGGCAAGTGAAATGGACACTTCTCAGAAGGAATACAAACGGCCACTAAAATGGAAAAAATGTTCAGCATCTCTGGCCAGTAGAGGAAAACAAAACACTAAAATTTCATCTTACAGCAGGAAGAATGACAACCATCAAATAACAAGTAATAGCTGAATAATAACAGTACTGGTGAGGCTGCAGTGAAAAAGTGACCCTTCTACACTGTTGGTGGGAATGTAAATTAGTATAATCAGCATGGCGACTACTCAGAGAACTAATAGAAGTTCCACTCAACCCAGCTATTCTCCTCCAAGGTGTCTTCCCAAGAGGTGAAGACATTACAGTGACACGTGCACAGCCGTGTTTGTAGCAGGACAATTCGTAATAGCTAAATCCTGGAAGCAGCCTGTATACCCGTCAGCAGACGAATGGAGAGAGAATGTGGTACCTGTACATAACGGGATGCTGTTCACTTATGAAGTATAAACCCGAGACATTTGTAGGAAGAGGGGCACACCTGCAAAATGCTAAGTGAATCAATCGGACACACAAACTTGAATACCACATGCCATCTCATTTGAGTAAGGCAGCGCACAAACAGAGCAAAGTAAGGAAACGGAGATTGGAGATCGATCCTTTGCAAATGGGAAGGGGGCCAGGAGACCCAGTGCGAGGAGAGAGGAAGGGGAAGGAGAAGTGAAAAGATGTAAGATGCGTCATGTACATGTACCAGACACCCACAATGAATGTAAAAATCATATGTCATTAAACAAACTAAAAATAGTAATGAAAATGGGAAAAAGGATCTAGAGATGGAGAGAGGGAGATGGGTGGGGAGGGGAAGAGGGTTGAAGAAGAATCAAGATGTGTTTTCTACGTGCTCCTCCTCCCCGAGATGGACGTAAACTTCATGTACTGCAAACATGTACTCATAAGGTAAATAAAGCACTTGGGCCCAGAAAGACCTCCTGCTTAGAGGTTCTGGTTGTACAGGTGACGGAGCCCCCACCGTCTGTCCTCTCCAGGACCCTGGGGTGTGCCTTGCGCCTCCAGTGGCAGAGCTCGAGTCCCGCTGTGGTTCACTCCCTTCTGCTTCTCAGCTCCATGGCCTGGGGAGCAAGTGCTCTTCTGCCACCAGTGGTGTGTTGGCTCACACTTGCCCCTGGCCCGCGTTCACTCTGAGGGTTTTTATTGGCTTTGGACGATTTGTGCGGTTTGCCATTTGAAGCCCTTTGTAGAAAAAGACCCCGATCTATGTTTTTCTAAAGCATAGCACAAGCCCCTCTGTTTGGTCTCCTTTTTTGTGCTTCCCGTATGGCAGATGTTTCTAACATCTTTAATATTTCTTTGAAGGATAACATTTTAGGCCTCTTCTGTGCGAGGCCTAAAATACCCGTGCTCCTGGGGTTTCCATGTTAGGCTCCCATTAGAAGCAGGAAATATTTAAGTATTTGCCCTGGTTCTGTAGTTCCTGGAGCCCTGGCATGGTCTGCAAGCAGGGTGGTGTGGGACTGGGTTTGCCCGTGAGGTGTTCTGTCCCCCTTAGGTACCAGGAGCTACTGGATGACAACCAGGCTCCCTTGTTCTTGTTCACCTGTGCGATGAGGTGGCTGGCCGTGCGGCTGGACCTCATCAGCATCGCCCTGATCACCACCACTGGCTTGATGATCGTTCTCATGCATGGACAGATCCCGCCAGCCTATGCAGGTCTGGCCATCTCCTATGCTGTCCAGGTGAGTATCCAGGGTGCTTGCTCGAGCCCTTCGCGTGTTGGTGTAGAAGAGGCGTACGTGGCGGGCTGCGGACCGCACACGAAGCCAGCCTTTTGCCCTAGAGTGTCTCCTGGTTTGCTCTGACAGTGACAGTCTGGATTTGTCGCTTGAGGTAAGTAGGGATGGGAGAGAGGCGGGGCTGGAATCTGTAAATAAAAGGATTTAACGGCTGTGTGTGCTTAAGAAATAGGTGCTATTCATACAGAAACTTGATTTTAAGAAATATTTCATAATTGTAAGTTTCCGTGTTCACCACCATTTTATATCTGGTGTCTTTCCAATTCTCTAAGAAATATATCCTCAATATGCTGCTTATATTTATTTTTCCCAATATCGATATGTATATAAAAAAATCCTTCTTAAGGATGATTGAAGGGCTTCAAAGAACAATTGAGAACTTGAAAAGTGACTAGATATTTGAAGATGTTAAGTAATTATTAAAATTTTTAAATAATGGTTCCGGAGTTGTTTTTAAGAGTACTTACAGAGAGATAGTAGCTGACATACTGGTAGGATAGCTGAGATTTGGTCCCAGATAATATAGGAGGTGGGAGCGGGAGTGGGTGGAAGTATAGGTGAAACAATAGTGACTCTAAATGAATTTTTCTAAGGTGGAGTTTTGGTCCATAGGAGTTCATTATAGTACTCTGCATCTTGTATATACATATATTTGACGTTTTTCCTTATTGGAAAGATAAAAATAAGTAGCCAGAGGAGCTCCAGAGAGCTGTGTGGGTACAGGTCCCAGACTTTCTCTGTGATTGGTGGGGAAGTCAGTGTTGCACACACTGCTCAGAATCGCAGGCCGCAGTGCGGAAGCTCGGTGCTTATTTCTTCTCCACCGTATCTCTTTTACTTTCCTGCAAGCGTCTTCACTAGTTGCTCACGAATTGAAATCTCTACCTGTGACTTCACAAAGAGGCTCAGACACTTTTAAGGGGCCCAGAGACTGTGACCTGCAGATGCTGGCGGTGACTGGAAGCCTTGCGTGCAGGGGTGCAGCCCTGGCTGGGGTACAGGGCCGCCTGCCTCCCCTGTGTGCTGCAGGCGAGGTGCTGAAATGCAGAGGGCACCAGGCCCCTGAACCCCGCTGCTGCCTGACTCTCTAGATGGACGAAGTTCTCGTGCCCCGCCTCACACATACTCATAGTGAATTCTCTTGAACTTTTACTTTCTATTACCAGTTAACAGGGCTGTTCCAGTTTACGGTCAGACTGGCATCTGAGACGGAAGCTCGGTTCACCTCAGT
>PVJO010028870.1:0-17530 GCA_004026905.1 Hystrix cristata
AAAAAAAAGTATGTGGGCTGGGTGTACACGTGTGTGATGTGTGGGCCATTGCTAAGACAAAAAGTTGCTTGCTAAAAAATAAACTGGATCTAAATCTATTATTCTCACTTTAAGAGATTTTCAAATATGCTCCACATCCATTATCAAATATACATGAAGAGATAAAGGCAGGAAGATAACTCAGTAAAAAAAAAATAATATTTCAACAAATAGCGCCTTAACTATCTGAATGTCATATGTAAAAAAGCTTTACATACACATTGTAGCACTTACAAAAATTATCTTAAACAGAATAATAGATATAAATGTAAAATGCATAATGTATAGAAGGAAACACAGAAAAAATCAATGTGACCTTGAGTTTTAAATTAAATTTACCGTATCAAAAGCACAGTCAATGAATGAAAAAAAGTAGCTGTCAGACATCAAAATTAACATTTCTTCCTTGTGAAAAACATTGTTAAGACAATAGATAGATAAGCTTTGGAGTGGAAGAAAAGACTTGAAAGCAGGTTTAGTAAAGGAAAGGTGTGACCGCTAATCTCAGCTGGCAAACTGACTGGGTTGAGAGACCCCAAGAAAACCAGCAAAGCACACTTCTGGGTTTGTCTGGGCTGGTCCAGGGAGTGTGACTGTGGGCATAATAAACAAGCAAAATGACAATATATCACTTTTTTGTCTGTGTTCTTTCTTGTTAATATCAAGAAAATAATAATAACAAGCAAAATTAGAAGTTCAACAAAGAGATGAACACTATAAAAAATTCTAGAACTGAAGAACACAGTGACCAGGTGGAAGAACTGTACAGTTCCAGCCAAAGCAGGAGCAGCGAGCTGCCCTCTCCTCGAGTCCCCACCCTCCTTCTGGGTGCCTCCCTCCTCTCGGCTTCCTGGTGGCCACAAGGCGTGCAGTCTTCTACTACCACCTCCCTGCAGCAGCCTCAGGACCTTGGCATCGCGTCCTGGAGAGCCTGTAATCATGTCAGGGAGGCGGGGTGCACTGTGGATTGTGATGGCACAACTAGGAATGTAGACATATGCAATGCAGCCTACTTGTTTTTCACTATTTTTTCCAATAAGTGAGTTTTTCAGTGTGGGTTTTCCTTGACTTTTATGCTTTAATTTTTTAATGTTAAAAATATCAGAAATATTGGGGGTTATACAGAATGTATGACATGAATGTAATAGGATTTTTTTTATGAATCTGTCACATTACTGGGGACAGATATGGGGTTCTTTTATATATAGTTACATATATAATAGATACATATTATATATCTGGAGTTGGGAAAGTGCTAAATATAGTGAAAGACACAAATGTAAAATTTTAGGTCATAATTAATATCTCTTAAGTCATGGTTGTGAAGTAAAATATTTGTTCAAATATAAAACTACAAAAATGTGTGTGTGTATGTGTGCACAAGAATACTACTTGTTAAAATACCTGTAATTTTCTGAAGAAAATATATGCAATTTTCCTTTCCTTTTGAAAGGAAAATTTTTGGATGTTCAGTGCTTTTCTTACTAATCAAGAAAAGCTAAGTAGATTCTCAAATCTAAAAATTCTCATACATAAAATGTCATGAATGTGGATGGAGGGATGAAGTTTTAAAGGAAGATGTTGGTAAAATAGAAGGAAGAGGCCAGGGGTGTTGTGTACGTCTGTATCTCAACACTCTGGGAAGTCGAAGCAGGAAGATCTCAAATTCAAGTCTAGCCTGAACCATTTTTGTTTCAATTCTCTCCCTTTTATTAAAAAAAAAAAATACAAGTTAAAATTTCTTGTGCCCTTATCCCTTTTCTATTTCTATCTGTTATTGATTAACTAATACTCAAAAGCTACCATTTTTATTTTATTTTAACATACTTCCATCTATATATGTACTCATCAAAAGTTTCATTTAAAAATTCTTACAAATAAAACAACTGAAAAACACAAAATAAAATCTCAAGACATCATTATATTGGATGTGTCTTTTTACTTCTTGCTTTTTCATCTAAAACTCATTACTGTCTAAAAATGGAAAAGAAGATCAACATGAATATTAATGTTTTTGAGAAGGGAAGTTGGATGGATGTTATTTGCTTACACTGAACAGTACTCTTCTTCAGGGTTTAAGATTAATAGTGAGTCATTACATTTTTTGCAAATGTATCTTCTTACTGTGAAGGAATTTATTGTTTTCAGTAAAAATGTATATGCATATATGTTTGAAAATAAGATGTACAAACCTACTGAGAAAGAGAGAAAATCCTAATGATTCAAAGAATTTAAAAATGTGTGGATTACAGATATACTCCAAGCAGGGAAAATGGAAATAAACATGTAGGAAATGCTTGATAAATACTGAGGCCCTCTGCCCTGCTGCTTCTCTGCCCACCAACTTGTAATTTCTTCCTACACTGGGGATTGCACCAAGCACTCGGCACTGAGCTGCACCCACGCTGCTGTCCTCTACTTTTCTGGACACTGTGCCATGGCGGCTTTAGTTATTAGCTTTAGAGTTAGGAGGCTTCTAGAGCAGAGATTAGAAAGAGCTAAAAAGCAACCAAATCATTTTTTTCAAAGCTAAATAAAATCTGGTATCAGTCTAGTCATCCAGTACAATTAATAATATATTTTCAGAATTTAGTTATGGAAATTGTTCAGTATTATAATTTTACAATTTTGTGAAACTCATTTTATAATTTATTTTTATAATTAAGGTGGATCTTATGGGAGATGTTTACACTGTGCAAAAGCTTATTGTGTAGGTTCTCCTTAATGTTAATATTCATCTTATCTCTGATGTGTTGATGTTGACAAGAAGGAAGCATGTCTCCGCAGTGTATCTTAGAGTAGGAGCTGCAACATCTTACTTTCTTCATGGCTGGATTACAATCCCTGAAAGGTGAAGAGGCTTATTTTGGCTCAGGTGTTTAGTCCATACTTAGCAGGCTGTGTGGTGGGTCTGGTGGAGGAGAACTGCTCACATCATGGTGGCCTAGAAGCAGAGAAAGGAGGGAGAATCAGGAGGGAGACATACTCTTCCGGGTCACACCCAGGCTCCTGAGACCCCATGGCGACCCCAGGTAGCAGCCCCATGGTCCAGCACTGTCCCAAAGCCCCACTTCTGAGTACAAGAGAGATGCGGGGCCATTCTTGTTCTAAATCATTTTATTTTGATTATAGCACAATTATACTAGAAATCAACAACTGAAGGATAATTAGAAAATCTTCAGATGGAGTAGAATGAAGCAACACACTTTAACTTATAGATTACAGAAGTGAGTACTGTAGAATATGAAATGTTTAAAAATGAAATAAATCTAGCAAATCAAGGCATATTGAGCTTGTGAGATATAGCTAAAACAAAAGTGTAGAGGTGATGTATGGCTCATTTTACAAAGATGTATGAGAAAAGAGAAAATGTTGACCACCAATGGTCAGTTTGAGTCTTTAGAAATTAGAGAAAAGCATCAAAATTATCAAATGGAATAAAATATAAAAGTAAATAGAAAGTGACATGCAAACAAGAAACTCAATCAGAAAACTAAAATTTGTTATCTCTTTAGGATTAATAAAATCCATAAATGCATAGCAGGATTAGTGCAGAAAAAGGAGATGCAAAGCAAATTATCAATATAAGGAAGAAAGCAGGGTTATCACTTTAGGAACCATATATATTAGACTGGAAAGAAGAGGATATTACAAACACTATTAGGAAATAGATCATAGTCCTTTAAAAGACATTTTACTGAAGCCAACACAGCAAGAAATACAAAGTTTGCGTAATACTGTATTTGCAATAAGTTGATTCTGAAGACATTTCCATGCCCAAATGTCTTTCCTGGTAAATATCTTTCTAACATTTAAGAAAAAATAATATCAATTGTACACATTTTTTTTCCAGAAAATGGAAGTGGGAATTCCTTTGTTTCTTTTCATGAGGATAGCATAATCTTGATACCAAAACCTGGTGAAATGATCACAGGTAGTTACCTTCAGAAACATAAGGACAAAAAATGCATTCGGATCACAGGATCATAGTAAATGAGTGCAGTGAAATATAAAGAAGTTAATGTATTACATCGATGTTGGGTTTATTAATGCAGAATAAGTTGGGTTCCTTTTAACATTAATTATATTTAGAAAGCAAACAATCATATAGTCACTTCATTAGATTTACAGAAACTAGGAATTGAGGGAAACTAATCTGATCTATCACATGGAGCTTGCTGTCAAAACCCAGAGCTAACCCTCCACTAAGAGCTAAAACACTGATGGATTTTCCCTGTTCTTACCAGCACACTGCATCTTTGCCTTGGAAATTTTGATATTTCTTTTCCACAAGGATTTTGCCTTAATTTTTCAAAGTATGGCATTATATGATTATTTATTTTGATTACTGAATCTTCTAGTGTCCTTCTTCCTAAGTTTTGTGAACAAAGTGATATTCCTCTTGCCTGACCTCAGTCCCAGACCTGTCATCAGGGAAATATAAATTGAAAACTTAATAAGCAATCACTCACACATCCTAGCAAGATCAAATTAAAAACAAGTGCTGAATACAATGCAGAGCAATGAGAATTCTCAGACATTGTGGAGAAAATATTAAGTTATAAGCAGTGGGTCAATATTGCGGTGTCAGAAGGTAAACACACACCTTGCCTGTGCCCCACCATCCCCTCGCCCAGTCCCTTCCCTCCTCTGGCCCTCCTCTGTCCTGTCCTAGCTCACCACTATCTCTAGTGTGACTCTTTTCAGCAGGTTTTGAAAAGGTCTCAGTACCATAACTACAGAAAAATTTCAACGGTGTGAGTACAGTTGTACAATTTCTCTATTTAAATCCCTAATTCTCCCCCTTTGCTCTTGAAGCCAGGGCCAGCCTCCTCAGGACACAGGGACCAGCAGCTATTACTGCCTGGCTGTCCTCCTGTGCAGCCTCATTTCCCACACTTCCTGTCTTAGTCACTTTTCTCATCACTGGCACAAATACTCGGCACCCTGACTGAAAAGAGGAGAGGCTTATTTTGGCTCATGTTTTCAGTCCTCGCAGGCAGGAAGGTGCTGGTGGAAGGGTCTGGTGGAGGAGAGCTGCTCACATCATGGCGAACAGGAAGCAAAGAGCACAGGGAGGTGCTGGGTGGGGAGATGTACCCTTTCAGCTCACATCCTGGGGACCCAGCCCCTAACAGCACATCCAGCTAGCTATCCAGCATATCCATTAGTCCATCCCTGAGTAGAGCACCCATGCTCTGACGACCTGAACACACAAGGCTTTGGGGACGTCCTTGATCTAAACCATAGTGCTTCCTGTTGCCTACTCTGCAGCTGGTACCTGCCTGTGGCTCGGAGGACTTGCGACGCCGGGCCTTCTGGGTCCTCCCTCTCCTGCAGCACCTTCCTCTCTTCTCTCCTGTATAGCACACATTTCCCCCAGTGCTCATCTCCTGCTCAGCCCTGGCTTCACCTGTCACCTGACTCTTGTGCCTTCCCCCCAAGACCTCCAGTTATTTGCTCTTCTAGCATCCTCTCTAATAGTCCTCATGCCATTTTGTTCTAATACATAGTTTATTGCTTCTATAGCCCAATAATATGTATGCTTGAAACAAATGAGCCAAGTTCTTGTTCAGAGCACAGGGCTCCATACCACTTGGTGGCCCAACAGCTGGCATTCAGTAGGTACTAATGTTTGTTGGAAAAAGATATAGTGACAAGGAAATAAAACCAACAGGATGTTGCCGAGAGTGGTAATACAAGATGTGAATAAGTGGATCACATTCCCTATGTGGAGAAATATCATGTTTGCACAAATAAGCTTTTATGATTTGCAGAGTTGCAAGAAATTAAAATAGATTTTAGAATTATAAAAAGAGTCTTCTGAAATTTATCTGGATGAATAAACATAAAAGAGAGGAAGGAACATTTTAAAAGTAATATGAGCAGTGCTATAGTCTAACCAGATATTAAAATGCATAATGAAACTAAAATAATTAAATAATGTGAGCAGGGATAAGCAGAAAGATTAATCTAACAGAATAAGACTTTCGGAAATAATTCAGAAACAAATAAAATTGGGTGAAAATGGAAAGGCAGGCTACATCAGTGTTGCGATAATAGAATTACCAACTGGTAAAGGATAAAATTACATTCTAAAATCCTGTACATAAAAGCTAACAATTTTATTATAAAAATGGAAGCATTTATAATTGAACTTGTACATCACAATTGGCTAGTCAAGTGTTTCCAAAGCAAAGAACCAAAGGTAAAAGCCATATATATTTTAAAAAGATGTGTGTACATATATTTAGAGATATGGCAAAAATACCAGAATAAAGTCAAAATACCACCAGTATCTTTAGTAAGGCACTTCACATAAATGGTGGATACTGAGTCGATAACCATAATGGTTGTGCTTTCTTCCAGTCACTCAGAAGAAACAGTCCAAAAGAGAGTAAAAGGCTAGTGGCAACCAATTTTCGATATACAGAAAGGAGTGCTTAGTTAATGTAGAAAGAACAACCAGGGATAACTGTGATCTGTGGGGTGTGACATGACATCCAGGCAGAGGTCACTTGTTCCCACAAGGCCTCGGTGAGAGCGAGCAGTAGGCAGGCCTGGCACCTCGGGGACGGGAGCCCTCTGGTGAGGGCTCAGAGCCGCGACAGCTGCGCGAGGGCAGGTTGTGAGATTCATGGCCTGAACTCTAGCTATTCCAGTTCTGTTAATGCTAATGACATTAGAATTTTGTAAACGATACATTTATTAGCTGAAAAATGTGACTAATACTTTGTTTATATTTTTGAAGTCTAGTTATATAAAGTGTGTTAGAAGCGCATGTTAGCTAAATGAATGAACAAAATTTGCATTTATGTGCAGAGAAAACGAAATATGAAAAGGTAAACATTAATGTTTAGTGATGATTATATATTCTGGAAACCTCTCTGAGATTTCCTTTATTCCTACTCTACAGACCAGAATTTGGAAGGGTGCAAAAATCTTTTTCCTCCGGGTACATGTCTAGTACTTGATTTTCCTACTTCTTCCTGGGCCTTGTTTTCCTGCTAGTGGAATCCCTCTTATCCTATTGTACACTACATGTTCTCTCATCTTTTGTCTATAACAGACATAAAAATTTTAAATGCTGAAGTCAAGAATTTAAATAATTTACATTTTATACTGTGCTATTAAAAACCCTCCCCAGCCTGGCTACCAGGGTCAGAGTGTTTCAGGATAATGGATATAATGAGGATGCAAGGTGGGAGAAATGGATTGTATTGATTATGTAACAAAAGTTTGTCGAAATACTGCCCTTCCATACTCTTTCTACAATTAATATTTCACAGATGTGATGGAAATGAAAATAGACAGAATTGGTAACTCATTTCAGTGTCTAGTTTGTGAGCAAAGCTACTCAATCAGAATCTACGGGCTTCCAGTTTTTGTGATACAGTAACACAGTGGATTTCTCTCCATTGAAACATAGCAATTACCAATTATTCATCCAAGCCACAAATACCTATAAACATCTACCCCTGACCAGCCGCTCTTCTAGGCACATGGGGTAGGTCTAAGAATCCAAGATCCCTGACTTTGCTGAGTTTAAATCTTCTAATTTCCTGAGATTTGGAAGCAAAGGAGAGGAAGACATTGGTTGTGAGAAGGTGGGCACCATGAGTAGGGAGTAACAACAGCACGGTCTCTGGGGTGGGGCTAAGTCCACATGCTGGAGTGGTCAGTGCTAGGCCTGCAGGTGGGGCCCTTCAGGGAGCTGCACGTGGTCACAAAACTCCAGCTGTCTGGCTTCGCCTCCTGCCTTTCCCAGGATGAACAGTGACCCTGCTGGTGCAGTTTGGGGCCTTACCCAGAAGATACTGCCGGTTCACCCAGAAGCACAGCCCATCTTGGGTGCAGGCGAGACATGGTTCCAGAAAGTCCCTGTTCTCCTAAGTCTGCAGCTATTACTGGATGGTGTCAGTGTTGATTTCAATGTTCCCCATGAGAGCGAGAAAACAGCTTGCAAGGCACTTGTATCGCAGCAGCCTTTGAGTCCTCTCAGAGCTCTGCCTGTACCGAAACATAACTTTATTGAAGGACACACAGAATTTGTCCTTCAAACCCCAATCTCCAAGAGGCACCTGTGTTGGTATGTAAAGCTCCAAGGTGCAGCAAACAACACAAAAATACCCAACCATCCTTCCAGTGAAGAAATTGAATGTAGCAGCCACCAAGGTGAAATGCTTCTAGCACAAACAGTGCTGCCACAAACCCTGTTTCTAAGAACAGAGTTGTCTGGAAAGTGGCTACAAAAGGTAAATGGTTACATGACTGGAGGAAGTCTTTGATTATGCTGCGTTTCTAAGAATGCATTTTAATCCTGGGGAAAATGGCATGAGTGGGACTACATCTCAGACTGATCATTGTGCGAACTAGAGCATAAAAGGTAAGTTAAGTCTGGTTAATTGAACCGAAGAACACACAGACATACACACACACGTGCAATTCTGTTGATCTGTGTCTGTTCTCATAAA
The DNA here is from genome assembly GCA_004026905.1 of Hystrix cristata. NCBI lineage: Eukaryota > Metazoa > Chordata > Mammalia > Rodentia > Hystricidae > Hystrix > Hystrix cristata. Next base: position 8,514 of record PVJO010028870.1, read on the forward strand.
AGTTGACAGACTCCAGCTTACTTATTAAATACAGGTAAGCAACAGGGTGAAGATGAGATCCTCTATAACTCCATCTCACAGAGCTAACGTGGCTGTCTTATCTGCTCCATCTTCTGTGTAGCATTTAATCACTTCCTTGTCATCTTACAGATTTAAATTCTAAGTTGTCTTTTGACTCTCCCAATCAAGCCACAGAATGTATGTTCCACCGAAGCATGATCGGTCTTTTGTTCTCAGATGTAAGCCCAGAGCTTCGAATAGGCCGTGGTAGGAGCTTGATGAATATTCATCAATCTCATGGTTAAATTATGAAATAAATTAAATAGTTTTCCATTTTGTGTGGAGCCTGTCAGAGAGTTTGGGAGGATCTTAGTGACATAGGAAAGGGCTTCTGGTGTACACACACATGAGAATAGGGTGCTCTGACACCCAAACTCAATATGAGCATTAAAAAAATTGGAGCAAGTGCTGTCTAACAATTGCCCCGTGGTACACAAGCATTTAGAGTTTTACTTTCCCCCCCATGCATTCTTAGATTTATTTATTTTTTACAATAAGCGTATGAAATGAAGCCAGTATTAGGTGAATAGTGTGTAGGAAAGTTATGCATTTGTGGCTGAGGACATTTAGGGAGGGCCGCATGTCCATCATGAGTGTGGTGAAGCTCAGTTTTACAAAAGAACGCTCCACAGGAAGCTGTTTGACCTCAGCACGCGGAGGGGCGGAAGATGCGGCGGATCAGGCTGGCGTGAGTCGTGACGCAGATTCGGGAACCGCTCAGAAGCAGTTGTGTGGCAATGGTCCAGGGAGGTTGGGTGGAGGTTTCTTCAGTAGTCACTCTCTTCTTCCTGTTATTAGATATTGGAAAAAAGAAAAAGGAGGAAAAATCCCCACCTCTGAGTGATCCCTCAAATAAAGGCATTCCAGGGATGTGTGGGATGAGAAAGAGAATGGAATCAGTGCAATATTTGACCAATACACTGCAAATAAAGACTGATCAGCAGACAAATCTCTTGCAGCTCAGTCACTGCGGCCTAGAAGGCTTCAACTTTGACTTCATAGGTGACGCGAAGTCATTTAACAGTGCTGCACAAAGGGTGTGAAGTAGATGCTGTAGTAAATTGTCTGAGTAGTTAGTTGCTCATGTCAGTATTTTCCTTGACACTATAGACAAGCATGTATATTAATACGCACATGCATTTTAATCTGTTTGTTATTTCTATGTTAATTATGTAAGACCATTTATCTTAGGTTCAATCAACATGTTTTAAAAGTATGTAATTGTGGTAAAAGAAATATAATTCTTGATTAAATTTCCTGCCTAGGGCAAATAGCACTTCTAGCTGATGTTTTTTAATAATATATTCTGAGATGAAGAGCATCTTAGTGAAGGAAGTGCTTTATCTGTTATCTACCTTACGCTTATTGCTATATTCTTTCACTTGCCTTTTAGCAATAATCCACTCAATTGCTCCCCCAATTTAACCAATTTTGTGTAATATTAATTATAAAAGAGTTCTTGATTTTAGTGAGTGAACAATTGCTTCCTACATTAAAAAACAAATGTGGAATGGAAAAGATAAACTTGTGGGGGAAAGACGATTTGTGGGGATGCTGTCTTTCTCATAAACGTATTTTGTTTGCAACCTGCCTACCTGAATTTCTGGCGCCCGGGCAGAAGCAGCTCCAGCTCAGAACCTGCCTGAAGGCACGAGCCCAGCACACATTTCATGACACTTCCACACAGTTTCAACCTTCTTTCCAAACATGCTGTGGTTTGATTGGCACTAAGGCCTGATCTGCTAGGCCTGATAATTAGCTTAATAACCAGTGAATCAGAAAGCAAGACTCAAATGAGGGTGGGAAAAGTCAAATCTAATTAGTATCTTAATTTTGCAGAATCACCTCCCATATTAAGTTCAAAAGAAGGAAACTGTTGATTAAACATTGTAATTGATTCACTCAGCTATCACTGAAGTGTTCATCGAATGCTTGCAACATGTGGGGTGCAGGACTAGAGGTGTTTTATTAGGGATTTCATTCTCACGCTGTTTTGGGACTTCTGTGTTGTAGATTCAATCAAAAAAGAGAATTTCATTGCTCCAATATGCAGGAAGGTTTTTCGACATAAACACTTTTGCAAAAGAAATGTGTTGCTTTCTACACTCTACCAAGGAATGCCGCATCACTCTTTACACTTATATAGCTCTTTTTCTAAGGAACATCCATCTATATTTAGATAAATATTAGCATTTTACAAGAAACAGTAAGAGAACAGGATAGAGTCAGAATAATAACAGCACTTAGAACTGTGCACATTGAGCAATAAATCACACTTCTTCTTTTGATAGTGCTCTCAAGGGTAAGTCTGGGTAATAAAAAAGTATTTAGACAGCACATATTTCCTGAATCTATATTTCATGAAATTGTCATAGTTTTTCCCTTGGTAATTTTTAAAATTCCTGCCTGATTGTGTAGTTCAATAAAAACTTTTACATTTGAAAATATGATCCATAATAATAGTTAAATTTCCAGGAGGAAAATGAGTCACAGGTTAGTAAAATTATGTATTGCACTGGTCGAAAATGGTTAAACTTCAATTTTCAAGGAAGAGCTAGCCTATTTTTCTTATAGCTTCTAGACCTGTCAGGCAAAGGTGTAATTCCTAGTACATTTCCCTGTGTCAAGTCCTGAAAAGCAAGCAGATTTCAGGCAGAAATTCTTTTCATCACAAGGACTGCTGAAAAAGAAAATGAGCTCTGCTGCCGGGGAATGAAGACCTGCCTGGAAGGTATCATTGGTGTTACAGAAAAAAGATAAACATGTTTAGTGCTCAGTGCGCTGGAATTCCTTGACTCTGAGTCCTTTTTATCAGGCAACAGATACTGAAATGCTGTAGTCATGGTGCGGCTGGATGTGGGTGTATCCACCAGCCCCAGCAGATGCCCTGGAGTAATGCACTGTCTCTGCAGGGAGAGATGAGGGACAAGAGCCAGAAGTCGGGGTTCACGCAATGTCCCTGTCTTGCTTTGTCTGTGGATACTGAGCTCCTTCTTGTGACACTGACCAGTGGGACCTGGAGATTGTCTCTGAAGAAGAGTTTTGAGATGCAGCTAGAAGAGTCACTAACGTGTCCTGGGTTGCCGGCAAGAGACCCCCAGGGAGTCACAAGCGCACAGCCATTCAGGGCCTGCGAACTTCCGGTGTTCTCGGGTCTCTGAACGAGGAGCGTGCACGCTGGTAACAGGGAGAACAGCCGGAACTCATGTGCAGAATTTCAGCCTGGGCAACAGCAGGAAAGAGAACAGGATTCTGAAAATGTACTGTGTTTGGGGGACTTTTGCAAAGGGAAATACAACAACGTGCTCTCCAGGCAAGCAATCGGACCCAGCTGAGCAGAACAACAAGGCTCAGCACTGAAGTCGTGCCAGTGGAGAAGCCAAACCAGAACATGAGCAGAGTGCTCTGCCCGTGTGTGTGGGTAATCAGAAAACCGCGAGAAGTTTTCAGGAAGTTACTTTTGTTTTGGTTGGTAGCACTGAGTTCCACCATCAGCACCAACCAGAGTCAGCTGGGGTGCAAGTGTTCGCATCTTGTCCATCTGGCCTTTTGTAGAAGCTCAGGGCCCAGGCGAGAGAACAAGTCCCTTATGTCTTGTATGACAAGACAGGTGGCCATGCTGGAATCAGAGCCCCACCAGACTTGAAATATTGCCCTCTAGTATTTCTCTTCAGGGGGTGGACCCGGGCAAGACAGGGCATTTCTGAGAAGTCGTCACCATCGGCCGATGAAGCCCAGCTGGGTTCTCACACTCTGCTAGGCAGGAGAGGCACCCAGAGGGCCACGCTCACCTTCCTGGTTTTCATCCCCAGAGATTTTGATGCAGCAGGTGGAGGGGGCATAAATCTGCATTTTTACTAATCTCTCTGGACTTGGAGAAGTGCAGCTTCAGAATCACCCACAGGGATGGTCGGCAGGGTCTGCCAAGCCTCACTCATCTCTGCCTCACAGTGATTGGGTGGGAGGAGTCATGGCATGTGCCCAAGTACTCAGGGAACATTAGTGCTGCTGGATGGAGACTGCACTATGAGAGTCACCAACCCAGGCCGCGATGCCATGAGGACAGCTATATCCTCACTGTGGAAGGGAAGAGCGTCCAAACCCAAAAAGCAGTGTTCCTAGCCGGGGGTGGCAGCACACTCCTGTAATCCCAGCACTCTGGGAGGCTGAAGCAGAAAGATCTGAAGTTCTAGCCCAGCCTGGGCAACTTAGTGACTTAAGGAGACCTCAAAATAAAAATTTAAACAGGATTGGGAATGCAGCCCAGGCTGAAGACCCAAGGTTCAATCCTTAGTCCCACACGGGCCCGGAGAAGCACACTTTGGAATGCAGGAGAGTAGCTTTGGTCAAGGTGGGGTCTTTCCTGACAAAATCCGCTGGCGCTAAGCTCATGATTTGCTGGTGGAGGTAGCCGAAGTTGCTGGGGGAGGCTGTGGAAATGCAGGCTGCCCTTCAGTGTAGGATTCCATCCCAGAGTTGGGACCCGGCGTGCAGAGGGGCACAGACTGTGTGTCCACACCCCTTCCTCCTCTCTGGGAATTATCCCCGATTCCCGATGCCCCAGACCTGCCGGGACTTCTGCTAGCGGAGTGGCCTCCTCGTGACCCAGCTGTGCTCAGCTGCAGGGGAGCTCTGGTCCTGGAAGGGCTGCCAGGACTCTGCCTCCACTTAGCCAGAAGAGCAAGACTAGGAGCCAGCTGACCACAGACTAAAAAGCATGAACCCAAACAAGCCTTTCCTCCTGTAAGTCGGGAATATCAGGCCTTTTGTCCTAGCTACAAGGGTGTGACTTCGCATCCTTCTCCCTGGGGACTGGAACAGGGCTTCTGGCACAAGCAGGTTGGCTGCTGGGGCTGGCGTATGGGTCTCCGCTCCAAGAGGTTCAGCCTCCAACATGCCCGGCGGGGGCCTGGCTCCAGCCACTCCCACAGTGACGGTGACAGCCTTGTGGGTCGTGTCTGCCTTTTCCTTCCTTCTTGGTTTGCAGTGCTGGGGCTTCGCACTTGCCAGGCCAGAATTTTGCCGTTGAGCCCCCCACCTTCTTGTGCTACTTCTTCGGTTGTTTCTCTCTTGTCCCTGGAGGCATCTCCCTCCCACTAGCGTCAAGCTGATAATGGAGGGAAGGTAATATCTGCTTTCTTTACATTACTGTTTGAAAACAAAAGATGAAAGGATCATTTTACCAAAGGAGGCTTATTAACGCTCTCTATGGATAACCTGAGTTTGACATGACAAGATAAAACTTTATTCTTTCATAGAGTTTAGTAGTTGAAATTACAGAGAACCAAGTAGAAATTCTAAACCAAGCAACACTTGCTAATGGAGAGGTAATTGAAACCAGGGTACTCAAGGGTGCTTATCAAATATGTTAGAACCTCACTAATTCAGTTCCTTCACATGGAGAGGAAGGACCTACTGCGCCCTTAATTAGTAATATGTTCAAATATTATTTTTCTCCAAATTAGTCATGATTGAGAAGAAACCTACCCAAAGCAAAATTATAGTAAATACTCAGACTTACCTTAATATTCATTTATAAGAAGGTTCTTAACTTCCAAGAATAGAAATTAAGTCTCTATATTAACAATTTTTGATAGTTCTGTATCAGAGGCCTAAACAGTGGGCTCTGTGTTTTCAGCAGTTATCTGATTTTATTCAATAGGTACTTCCCACATTTTACTTCTAAGAATACATCTTATATAAGAAATTATTAAACCAGACTTTTAAATGTGCTTCTAAAAAGTACTTGATTTTTTCAGGATAGTTACTTTCAACTTGTTTCCTGGTTCCAACTTACTTTTATTACTAAATTCTCTTCCTCTCCTTTTGGCCTCTCTGGTTCTTCATGACACGAGAGGGAAGCAGAAACAGAATTATCATGGGACGGCTTCCTCTCCTTTGCCTTCTGTAATGGTCGGTCTCTAAGCTCAATACACTCCATCACCCTGGAAGCAAGCTGGGTCTGCATTCCTGCCTCTGAAGCCACTGCAGGGAGCCTGCCCACCAGGAGGGATTTTCTATTTTCCTCTCTCTCCCATCTACACACACACACACACACACACACACACACACACACACACCCCAGAACACACTGAACTTACCTGACAATTATCTACTGATAATGCGACGCAATCCCTCTTCCTACAAACCCCAGGAAGGCCTCTGCATTCTCCTATTTATCAAGAACACCTTAGCGAGGCATGCAGAGCCCCCTCCCTTGGTGTCCCAAGGACTCTGCATATATGTCTCATTCTGTATTTCAATATGTCTGCTTTTCTCAGTCACACCAGGTTCTTCAAACATCTGCATGTGATTATCCATTTCTAATAACCTCTAAGTTGCAAATTCTTTGTCATCTTTCAATAAATAACTCTACCATCATCTTTTACGGGGGGCATTTCTTGTTTCCTACCCTGGAATGAGCTTCTGGAGTGAGTTTCTAGCTCCCCTTAAATACATTCTAGAAAAGGCAATGAAAAGATGAGTCCAAGTCTTTGACAGCAAGTGTGCAATGTGTTAACACTTGTAAATCCCTTTCTCGCAGTGTGTGGTCGGTGCGCAGTGTGCGGCCAGTGACTCTGGCTGGCTGAAGGGAGGAGGGCTGATGGAGGACACTAGCCTGGGCGATGCTGGCGTTCACCACACTGGCCTGGTGTTGCATGGTGTTGCTCATTCTGAGTCTTCCTCTCTGAGAAGGCGATAGCTAACCGAAGAATGTGAAAGGCATCGTGTGGGGCTAGACCCTTGCAATTCGAGGAGTGTTTATGATGTTGCGTCCGTCAGACTGGACCAAGGGAATCAGCAGAGCCATCCACAGAGAGAAGCTCTCCACTCTCTGCTGTGTGCTCTGACCTGAAAATGGCATTGGCCACTCAACATGGAACTGGAAACCTCATGCACATTCCTGTGGACGGTCAGCAGGACGTGCGTGTCAGCTCATGTCCCTCACAGGTAAACCAAGGGCCTGCTAATAAGAACGGAGGTTGTTAAGTCACAGAAGAGGGCCGGACCGAGAATTATACCGACAAACCTTGGTGGCGGCCTCCAGACCCTGCACAAGGGACAAAGCACCCTGCCAGGTTAATTAAAGAATGAAATCAACCTTGCACCGAGATTTCCATTTAAAGACAGGTACAGAGCTATCAGAGACTAACAATATTACATTTTAATCATATTAGATAACTCCCCCTGGTGAAGTCATGTTTATCGTACAAACTCATCAACATGTACTTTCCTTTGGGGAGTGTGTACTGCTTGAAATGACACCAATGTCTAGTCTGCCTAGTAATGAAAATTTGAATTTTAGATTACAAATTAGTTTTGTCAATCAGTCTCCTTTGACTGATATGAGTAAGCATCTGTGAATCTTATCAGCCCTGAGACTGATGAACTTCACCTTATGATTAGGAAAACCAGAGAGAGAAACCAGGAACAGGGGAGGACCAGGCAAGTCCGTGGTACAGGTTTGGAGGCTGCAAGGCACCAGTGATGTCTCCTGTTAGCCTTTGCAAGATATGTGTTTCTCCTTCTCCAGCAAAATGATGGGAGCTGGGGAAGAGGTGACAAATGTGGACAGTGGCAACCTAGCAGCTGTCCTGTCCCGCTCCTGACAAAGGCCAGGTCTCTGCAGGCTTCCTGGGTAACTCAGGAGTGAGGATGCCCTCCGCAGGGTGGAGGGAGGTCACCTTGCAAACTCCTTCAGCAAAGGAAGAGGAAGGACTTCTCACAGGTCATTGTTATGGCCTGAGAGCGTCCCAGGGTTCAGGGGTTGAAACTCAGTGGTGCCAGTGATAGCATTAGGGGCAGGGACCCCAGGTCATCCTGCCAAGAGAGCAGCGCTCATAGGATGGGTGGGGACCATCACAGGAGGCCCAAGGGCTGGGCCACACCTGTCCATCTTGCCTGCCTTGCTGGGACACAGCACTGTCCCTCTTCTCCCTTTCTGTCCCTTTTGCCACATAGAGGACACCACCTATGTGGAGCAGGCCTTCCCCACACAGGAACCTGTGTACACATGCATTTTGGGTGTCCTGGTCTCCAGAACTACATGGAAATACATTTATGTCTATTCTAAATCACCTCATCTTTAGTCGCAAGTATTTTGGTATAGCAAAACAAATGGACTAAAACAACAGTCTTTCTCAATCGTAGTGTACTATTGGGTGAATTAGTGACATTGTGGGATTTCTTACCTGAGTGTGCAGTATTATTCTGTAAAATATTGTAGTCACATGAGACACATTTTATTTTGATTTTAAAGTATTTATTCAGAAATTTAAGGTTGATTCCAAAGGGATACTACTTGGAATACAATCGTCCCTACAATATGGATGAAACTTTTGTTGAAAGTACTATGATATTCTCTCATCTGCAAAATGTAAATGTCTGTAAATTCTTGACTGCTTCTCAGCAACTGTAGATAACTTCTCCCTGTGTGTTCCAAGCTCATCTCTGTCCTAGCTGTAGTTTCCCTGTTACTGTCTTCATTCTCACAGTCCTTCTACTAAAATGCAAAACAGCACGGTCACGTTAGTGATGTTAAAAATTGCTTGAGCATTTAATTAGCATTGTGAATTTTAAATACAGGGTAGTTATCAAGATTTTGATGAAAAATAAGTGCGAGCATTTCAAAGTTAAATTCAGATTAGAGTTCTCAGGGGAAGACAATATTAAGCTAAGATCAAGGTGTGGTCAATATAAGGTCATAGAAAACATATGATTAAATCCTGTAGCACACAACAAAGCTTCGCTCAGTGACGAACCACGTCTGAGACGGTGGGCCTGTAAGGTTACACCCCCATGATAGCATAACCATCTCGGCTTGTGTAAATGCAGTCTGTGATACTCAGTGATGAAATTGACTAACAGTGTGTTTCTCAGAATGCATCGCTGTTGTTTCACAAGTATTGTTATGGTTTAATCTAGATGTCCCCCCAAGGCTTCCTGTGCCCATAGGC
>PVJO010028871.1:0-17543 GCA_004026905.1 Hystrix cristata
GACGAAATGTGAAAATACTGTTAGAGGATAAAACGTGCATGTTAGGAGATGGCATGATTTCAAGTCATAATATATTTTATTGAATATGTTTTTCCTGGCTTAGCAGGGTTCTCATCATCATAGAAAAAATCTTCCAAGCATTAATGGAAAGGGATTCAGACTGTTGTACAATAAACTGAACTGACTTTGAAAGACAGAGAAATATATTGCTTGTCTTTTTAATTGTATGTAAATATTTATCCGAAATTGGCACATAGCCAAGCTTTATCAGTAAAGATTTTTAAAAGGAATATATAACCATAACAGATGTGTAGTCACTATTTCCTTAGTGAAATTTTATCGTTGATCTTTAAAATCCCTTAGTTAAAAATTTTTGTGACAAAAGAAAATAAATTCTCTTTCGATTGTAAATTCAAGATTATTCTACAGCAACGAGCTGCTATTACACCATTTGCTAATTTTCATGTAATATAGTTGTGTTAGAGATAGTTTTTTCTTAGGATTTTTTTTACTAGTATGGCTCCTGAGGCATTCTGGGATTATTAATTCTCAACCTTAGATTGCATTTACAGCCATATTATCTAGAGTATAAAAAGTTAAAGCTAATCAGTCATTGTAATGTTTGCAGTAAAATAATGTCAGAATCTGGAAAGGTTAAAAAATACATTTCTCAGTGTTGACAAAATAAGTAAGTTTGCATTACCAGCTTTCAGATTAGAAATACACAGCTGGCATGATTATACAAGCGTGGTGGAAAAGGTTTATTATATGTGGCAGGGTCTTCTGTTTTAATTAGTGGTTCTTCAACAATGATGACATGTATTTCTTAAGCAATATTTTTACTTTCACATTTTGTTTTTAACAAGATAGCAGTATGTTGATCTAAAGGAATCATTCTAGTTTTACTTAATTCAGTAATTTTATTATACCTACTATCACTGAGTAATCTCTAATCTCTATATAATAGTTGTCTATATTTATATAAGAAACAGATTATAGAATCAGAAATATTGAATTTAATTTTTTGTTCTGCTACTAGATAATGTTTTGGTAGCACTGAAACAGTTCAGATCCTCAGTGAGGTACACAGACAAGGAAATAGGAAGTTCTATAGAGATACAGTGATTTTTCTTTTCTTTCTTTTTTCTTCTGTTTTGCTTCCTCTTAAAATTCTCTAATGGCTTTCCACTCATTTAAGTTAGAGCACCTACCTGTTTGACTTCATCTCTTAGTTCCTCTCCCACCCTAATATTTTAGCCTTACAGAAGTAACTACTACCTTTTTTTTTTTTTTTTTTTTTTTTTTCAGATCTGGGGATTGAACCCACGTCCTTCACACTGGGCTACATCCCCAGCACTTTTATTTTTTATTTTGAGACAGGATCTCTCTGAGTTGCCCAGGCTGGGCTTCACCTTGCAATCCTCCTGCCTCAGTCTCCCAGAGTGCTGGGATTGTAGGCATGCTCCACCACTCTGAACTCAAGTAACTTCTTTTGTTTTCTTGAATGTTTTAGTATTTGGTTATAATATGTCCTTCCCCCTTTGTCTGGAACTTTCCCTGTTCTTCACCCAAATAACTCCTAACTTTTAGTTTTAAACGTCACTTTTCCCAGAAAGCCTTCCTATCCTATCCCACAGTCCAGACAAGATATACCTGCTAGATTCTCATGGTACTTCATACCTTGTTTTCCCCCGATCATGCTGCTTCATCATTTGTGTTTCCTTCTGGTTCCTGAATGTCATAAGGTTAAGATACCGTGTGTCTTACTTTGTGTTTATTCCAATCTCTGTGCCCGGAACACAGGCAATTAAATGAAGTTAGAATGAGACTGGAAAGAAATATGAGACAAATCATTATAGGACTTATGAGCTGTACTGTAGAGTTGAAACTTATTGCAAAAATCTTGTGAAACCACTGAACAAATTTTAAGAGTGAATGACATTCATTCAGTCATTCAATAGTTATTTTAGATCCTGTTGTGTAAGAGTCACTCATCCAAGTGATCAAACATGCCCTATATGGCATGAGTACTCTATCAAGTATACAACATTTAAACACTATTATCAGAACTAATATGCTGGTCTTTATTGCATTTATAAGTATTGTGTGGCGTAAGGCTATAACTTTTGTGTCAAACCTTTTCACATAGTATTATCCTGGTCCATCTGTGTGGTTGCATGTGTCAGTAATTCATTCCTTTCTATAGCTGAATAACATTTGTGTGGCTGTACCACATTTGGTTTATTTATAACTCATCCGTATATAGACATTTCTGTTGTTTCTGTGTGTTGGCTATTGGAACTGTTGCTGTGAACATTACAAGTTCTTGCTTGAACACTTGTTTTCATCTTTTGGCGTACACCTAGACATGGAATTGCTGTGTCATATGGCAATTCTATATTCAGCTTCTTGAGAAACCCTAAAATGTTTTCCACAGTGTCAGTGCCTCTGTAGTCTCACCAGCAATGTGTGAGAATTCCAGTTTTTCCACATTCTAACCAGTGGCTGTTATTGTCTGTTTTTGTTTGTTTTATAATTATGGGCATTCTAGCTAATATAAAATGGTATCTTATTTTGAATTTGATGTGCATTTCCTTAATTACTAATTACATTGGGCTTCTTTTCTCATGGATTTTGACCATTTATTTTTTGTGTGTTTGTTTTCGTGTTTTGAGACAGGGTCTCACTGTGTAGTCCAGGCTGGTCTTGAACTCACTGGGTAGCTCAGATTGGCCTCAGACTCATGGCAATCCTCCTGCCACAGCCTCTCAAGTGCTGGGACTATAGGCATGTGCCACCATGGGTGCTGGAGATCAAACGCAGGGGCTTGTGTTTGCTAGGCAAGCACTCTATCACTAAACTAAATCCCCAACCGCTTGGTCATTTATTTTTACTCTTGGAAAAAAGGTTTTTTCATGTATTCTAGATACTAGACCCTTATCAGGTATATGACTTGCATATATTTTTTTCTGTTCCCTGGATTGACTTTTCACTATCCTGAAAGTGTGTGTGTGTGTGTATGTGTGTGTAAAAGTATGTTTCTTTGTTTTTTTTTTTTTTTTTTTTTTTTTTTTTTTTTTAAATTTTTTTTTTTTTTTTTTTTTTTTTTTTTTTTGGTGCTGGGGATCGAACTCACGGCCTTGGGCTTGCAAGGCAAGCACTCTAACCACTGAGCTAAATCCCCACCCCCTGTTTCTTTGTTTTTAATGAAGTCCACTTTATTTTCCCTTCAGTTGCTCTTGCTTCTTACATCATTTCAAAAACCATTGCCTAATAAAAGTTTATGAAGGCTTGTCCTTATGATTCTGTTTTAGCTCTTAAATTTACATTTTTTAATCAATTTTAAGTTAATTATTATACATATATGGTATATGGTAATGATTCAACTTTATTCTTTTACATGTGGATATCCAATTTTTCTAACCCCATTTATTAGAGAGTGTTCTTTCTCTCCTTTGCTGATTTGACCATCCTAGTTGAAAATTAATTGACCACAGATGTAAGGGTTTATTCCTGAACTCTCAGTACTGTTCCTATGACCTATATTTCTGTCTTGTGCTAGTACCTCACTGTTTTGCCTGCTGAGGCTTTGCAGTGAGTTTTGAAGTTGGGAATTATGAATCCTTCAACTTTGTTGTTGATTGCATTAGACATTTTGGTTCCTTCTGTTTCCATATGGATTTTACAGTTGGCTTTTTCATTTCTGCAAAAATTGGGACTTTGATAGGGATGTACTGAATCTGAAGATGACTATCATAAGTCTTTTCATTTATTTAGTCCTTATTAATTTTTAAGCAGTGTTTTATGGTTTTCAGTATATAATGTTATAACTCTTTTTATTACTGTTTTATTCTTCTTGATACTATTGTAAACTGAATTGTTTTAATTCCTCTTCAGATTTATCATTTGAAATACAATTGTTTTTCTTCTGTGCTGATCTATTCTGCAACTTTGCAGAATTTGTTCATTATCTCTAACAGTTACTTTGTGCATATTTAAGAATCTTCTTCATAAAAAATCATTATCATCTACAGATAGAGATAATTTTACTTTTTCTTTTCTAATCTGGATGCCATTTTTTCTCCATGTCTCATTGCTCAGGCTCAAATTTTTAGTACTTTATTGACTAGAACTGGTGACAGTGGGTATCTTTCTTTTATTCCCGATCTTAGAGGGAATGCTTTCATTCTTTCACTGTTGAGTATAATACTAGCCATAGACTTTTTTCATACATGCATTTTATCATGTTAGGGAAGTTTTCTTCTATTCCTGATTTATTGAGTCTTTTGTCATGAAAGAATATTGGGTTTTGCCAAGTGGTTTCCCTACATCAGTTACAATAACCATATGCTTCCTTCATTCTGTACATGTGGTGTATAGCTTTAGTGTGTTGCACCTCATTTTATTCCTTAGGTAAAACTCACTGGCTGTGCTGTGTAGTCCTTTAATATGCTGCTGGATTCCGTTTGCTGTTATGTTAAGTATATTCATATCTATATGCATGTATTTCTGTATCCATTGGCCTGTAGTTTTTTGTTTGTTTGTAGTATCTTTGTGTTTTGATTTGGATCTAAAATGTCCCCCCAGAGGCCATATGCAAAAAGCCTTGTTTGTCAGAGATGGTCTTTTGGGAATTGATTGGATCATAAGAGCACTATAAGTGGATTCTTCCATTGATATATTCATAATTTTGTGACATATTGGAAGGTGAACGAAACTTAGAAAATGGGACCTTCTCGAAGAGAGTGGGTCATAGGATGGGCTTTGGAGGCTATATCTTATACCTGGCCTCTTCCACTCTCTGCCTTGTTCTCTCATCACCCTTACCCCCAACTGCCATGAAGTGAGCAGCATTACTTCACTACACATTCCCCACCATAATGTTCTACTTCAGCCCTGTCACAGAAACAATGAAGCCAAGTAACCATGGACTGAAACCGCTAAAGCCATGAGCCATAATGAATCTTCCTCTTCTATGTTGGTTTTCTCATACATTTTGTTACAGTGCCAAAAGCTGACTAATATACTTTGCCTCACTGTGATAATCAGGATAACAGCGGCCTCATGGACTAAATTAGAAGTGTTTCATCTCCTCTTGTATCTTGTGAAGTAATTTGAGAAAGATTGATGTTCATTCTTTTTTACATTCCTGTGAATTCACCAGTGAAGCCATTTGATCCTAGACGTCTCCTTTTTGAAAGATTTTTTTATTACTGACTCAGTCTTTACACCAGTTATAATTATAGTCCAATTATTTTAGTTTCTAGTTAGTTTTGGTAACTTGTGTGTTTCTAGGCATTTGCACCTTTCATCTAGGTTATATAATTTGTTGGTATGTGTTATGGCTTATATCTGGATATCCTCCCAAAGCCTCAAGCAATCATCAGTGGGGTTTTTTGGAGGTGGCTGGATCTAGGGTGTGGGATGCTGGAATTAAGTGTGTGATACTGGGAATAAGAGTATGGTGTTGGGATTAAAGGTGCCCCACCCTGGGTGTGAGTGCTACTCACCCTAATTGTGGGTAGTTTGGATGGAATATCAGGGACAGAAAGAGGGCTGCTGCCATCACTTGCTGGTGTCTTGCTTGCTGCTCACTACCTTCTGCCTGTCCTGATTTGCCATGGACTATTTTTCCTCTGTGATGCTCTTCTGCCATGCCACCCTGCCTTGGAGGCAGCCAGCTATGGACTGAAACCTCTTCAAACTATGAACCAAAATAAACTTTTCCTTCTTCAACTTCGGGGGTTGAGTATTTGGTCTCAGCAATGAGAAAAATAACTAAGACAGTATGAAATTGTTCATATTATTCCTTTATGCTATTTTTATTTTTATAAGGCAGTGTCCTTTCATTTCTGATTCTAGTAATTGGAATCTTTTTTTTTGTATTCATTCTAACCAAATATTTGCCAGTTTTGTTAATATTTTCAAAGAATCAACTATTATTTCCTTAGTTTTCTCTATTCTATTTCTTCTATCTATATTCTTTGTTATTTCCTGTATTAGTTTGGGGTTTGTCTTAATCACTTTTCCATCTTCGGGACAAAATATTTAACACTTACAACTTAAAGGAGGAGGAGTTTATTTTGACTCAATTTCAGTCCATGGTTGACTGACTGCAAGGCAGAAATGGCATGGAGGAAGGACATGGCAGAAGAAAGCAGTTCAACCCATGCCAGCAGGAAGCAAAGAAGAGAGGAGCTAAGGACAAGAATATACCCTTCCAAGTCTCACCACCACCCCCCTGACTAACCTGTAACCAGGCCCCACTTCCTAATAGCACATTCAAATATTAACTTCATCAGTGGGCAAATCTTCTAATCAATATAGCATCTGCATGATCCAGTTAGCTTCCACACACATAAGAATCCAGGGAAACATTTTAGATTTAAATCATAATATTCAGTCTCTGGCCCCTGAAAGACACAAGTCTCTTTCATTATGCAAAATGTGTTTAGTCCATCTCTAAGAGTCACCAAAATCTTAATAGTTTCAGCATTGCCGAAAAATTGAGTCTAAAGTCTCCTCTGAGACTGAAGGTAAAGTCTTAGCTGTGGTCCCCTGTAAAATAAAAAAAAAAGTTAAACATTTCCAATACACAATGGCACAGAGTAAACATTCTCATTTCAAAAGGGAGATATAAGGGGATACAAAGAGATGGAACCAAAGCCAGGCCCAGACCCAGCAGAGCAAACATTAAATCCTGTATCTCTTTGCCCAGCACACAGGGCAAATTGTGATGAAAGTTAAGCTCCAGAGGGATTGGGTGTCCTTGCTCATATGGCATTGCCAGTTGCAACCCTCATGGCCTCTTTCTAGAAGTGGCTCCACTCACTGCCTGTGACTTTCCTCAGCAGATGTTCCATGTTGGCATCTCCAACTTCCTGTGATCTCTACTACACTTTCATCTTCACTTGCAGCTTACCACATTATGCTCTGAGGGCACACTGCCTGACCTCCCAGGCCTCCTTCTGAAATCTGGGTGGAAGCTTCCATGACCCTATAGTATTTATATTCTGCATGCCTGTAAAACCAGCACCATGTGGATGATGTCAAGGTCAGGTGCCAGCTCAAGCAGTAGTCACAGGGCCCTTTGGGTCATGACTACAGAGACCTTTAAGTACCTGGATAGCTGAGCACTGTGAAATGAATACCACAGAATCAGTTCCCTAGGCAGCCTCTCTCTAGCAGGCATCTCAGAGATTCCCTTCTCAGATGAAAGCCTTATAGTTTTTCACCCTTGAGCCTGTGAAAAATGGGGTTGTATTGATTCCTCATATGCTTTTGATCCATCGTTCCTGTTGTCATGATACAAGGTACTTGGCTTTTTAAAAAAAAAATTATTTGTGTATGTTTGTGATACATATGATCACATTCAGCTTGGGGGATTGATATGTAAACATGTAGACTCTTAATCATTTTTAAACCCACTGCTCTCCCCTTTACCTCTTTCTCCAAATCCCCTTCCAATCGCTGCAGTCTACCTCACCTGGTTTCTTAGCATGTATATTTTACTTTGCTCTTTAAATTATTTGTATTTTGGATCTCTCATATTAGAGAAACCATTGATATTTAACCTTCTGTGTCTCACTTATTTTATTCAGTGTTATGATCTCAAGATCCATCCATTTTCACACATACAAATGCCAATTTTTTTAACAACCATGGTCTCCTTTGCTCCAGTTTTGGAGCTGCTTCCTGCCTGATAAAATTGTGAACTTTTCACATATGCTTCATGTTCCTGAGTCTCACCATAGACCTAGCTAAAAGCAGCCAACAGTAATCATGCCATAGTCTGAATGTTGGGCTGCTTTTAAATAACTCTACCAGATTAATTAGTCCATTGCTCTTTTTTAAATTTTATTTCAATGGTACGTTTTAGATGTACATAGTGATAACATTCATCATAGAGGATTTGTACTTGTACACAATATATCTTGTTGCTTCTTTTTTCCCATTCCCCTCCCCTCCCTTCACCCCACCTCCCTCCTTATTTACAAAAGCTTTGTTTCCATTATTTCCTTCCATTTTCTTATTTCTCTTGTCCTTCTGCTCCTTTCCCCCTCCTCCTTCCATTGTTGCCTTTCTCATTTGAACACTTTCTGCCCTTTCCCAATATAATACATTATAGTCTTTATTTACACTTTCAGTTTCTCACACCAGAGAAACAACAAGGCATTTAAACATATGTGTCTGATTTATTTCACTTAAGACTGTTGTCTCAAGATGCATCCATTTACCTAGAAATATATCAAGCTTATCATTCTTTATGGCAGAGTAGTACTCCATTGTATAAAAAAATACATAATGGTCTTTATCCATTCCTCGGTTGATGGGCATTTGGGCTATTTCCAAGATTTAGCTATGACAAATTGTGCCACTATAAACATGATGTGCGTGTATTGATGTGGTTTGATGCTTTTAATTCTTTTGGGAAGATACCAAGAAGGAGAATAGCTGGGTCAAATGGAACCTCTAGTCCTAGTTCCCTAAGGAATCTCCACACTGGTTTCCGTAGCGGTTGCACCAGTCTACACTCCCACCAACAGCAGAGAAGTGTTCCTTTTTCTCCACAGCCCCTCGAGCATTTGTTATTTATCTCAGTCTCCTGCAAAATCTCTGGATATGGGCAAAATGAAGAAAAATTTTCTGCCAGGATATGCTACAAATGGCTTATAGTCCAACTGTCAATGGAGTCCTTGTTCACACCTGAGACCTCATGAGCCTGGCTTTTACTGTCTGCATTCCTATTAGAATTGCTCGTTTTCTGAGCTCCAGTGAAAATCTCCCATCAGGCTTAGCTTACAGCAGTCTAGGACTCCTCTAGCCTACAAATCTTTCCAAACTCCTCCTGCAAACCAGTTCCAGAGGCTTCTAAACTACATTGTCAGGTATAATCACAGCAACAACCCCACTTCTCTGGTACCCAAATCTGTTTTAGTCACTTTCCCATTGCTGGAACAAAATCTCCAGTGCTCTCAATTTAAAGAAGAGGGTTACTTTGGCTCATGGCATAGTGTAGGAAAGCTATTCAACCCGTGGCAGTCAAGAAGCAGAGAGGGGCTGGGAATTTGGTTCAGTGGGTAGCAAGCACAAGGCCCTGAGTTCGATTCCCAGCACCAAAAAAAAAAAAAAAAGCAGAGAGAGAGAAGGGAGGAGCCAGGACAAGAATACGGTATTCAGGTTACACCCCAGGAACCACCTCCAACCATGCCCCTAACAGTACATTCAACTGCTGAACTCATCAATGGATAAATCCACAAATGAGTATAGTATCACCATACTATACTCCAAAATTTATGACTAGTTTAATTACATAACTTAAGATCTATGTAGGAAAATATTCCATGTACACTTGAGAAGAATAAGTATTCTATTTTGGAGTGGAATTCTTTTATGTGTTTTATAGGTCTAATTGGCTTATACTTTTCAAGTTCTTATACTATTCTTAGTTGTGCGTATAATTTTATCATTCAAAGTATGCTACTGAAGTCTCCTACAATTATAGAACTGCTTATTTTTCCTTTCAATTGTTGGCTTTTGCTTCATATGTTTTGGGGCTATTGTAATGCTCATATGTTTTTAATTGTTAGATATTCTATATGACTTGACCCTTTTGCCAATGTATAGTTTTCTTGTTTCTTATAATAATTTTTAATTTAAAGTCTATTATGTGTGATGTTTGTGTGGCTGCTCCATCTTATTTTGCAGGGAGGATACTCACTGCATCATGTATCTTTTTCCATCCTTTTATTTTGAGCCAATTCATGTCTTTGGATCTAAAGTTAGTCTCCTTACATAATATATTAATCACTGTTACTCTCTTTGAAAATTTTTTATGGAAGTATTTGTAATATTTTCTTAATTAATATCTGCTTGAATTACATTAACATTTTAAAAATTTTAAAAGTAAAGTGAGTCTCATCTAAATGGCATCTAGATGGATCATTTCTTAATTACCATTCTGCCAGTTATTGCCTTTAATTAAGAGTTTAATCCATTATATTTAAAGTAACTAAGGAAAGACTTAACATATTCCACTTTGGTATTTATTTTCTGCATGTCATCTTCTATATTCTGAAGTTCGTCCATTACTGTCTTTTATGTTTGTATTGATTTTCATTTTATACTCTTTTGATTCTCATTTTTTTTGGTATATATTTTAGCAATTTCCTTGACAGTTAACACCCTAAATTATAACAGTCTTATCTGGATACCACCTTAGCTTCAATAATACATAAAACTCTACTCCTAATATATCTCCAGCCCTTCCTCTTCATATCATTATTGTCCAATATTGAATATTTTTACATTGTGTGCCTATGACAGAGGATTTATAATTCTTACTTCATGCATTTTTCTTTTAACTCATACAGGGAAAAAGAGGCATTACAAACTCAAAATACTTAAGTACTGGCTTTGTATTTACCTATGTAATTACTTATGTCAGTGTTCTTTATTTCTTCATATCTTCAGTTTACTGTACACTTTTCTTTCACTGCAGGCCAAAAGATAACCTGTAGTATTTCTTGTAGGACTGTTTTATAACTAATGAACTCAAGTTTTGTGTATGTTGGAATGTGTCCATTTTTCCTAATTCTTAAGGATAGTTTCTGTATATATAAAATTTCTGGTTGACATTTTCTTCATTCAGCACTTTAAAATATGACATCCCAATGCTTTGTGGCCTCCATGACTTTGTTGAAAAATTGCCTGTTAATCTTACCAAGGACCCTCACTTTATGCATATTGAGTCACCTCTCTTTTGCTACTTTGAAGAGTCTCTTTGACTTTCAACAATTTGATTATAATGTCTCACTACAGTGATCTTTTTTTAGTTTATCTTATTTTAGATTTCATTGTGCTTCTTGAGTGTATAAATTCATGTCTTTTTTTTTTAATCAAATTTAGGAAGTTTTGACCATATTCTTTCCACTAGTCTCTCAGCCTTTGTCTCTCCTGTCTCATCAGGACTCTCATTATGTGTGTATTGGTATACTTGATGGTAGTCCATATATCTCTTTGGCTCTGTTTCTTCTTTTTTTCTTTCTATGTCTCAGACCAGGTAACTTGATTTAACCTATCTTCAAATTGATTCATCCTCCGGTCAAATCACTGTTGGATTCCTATTGTCCTTTCTATTTCAGGTATTATACTTTTCAGTTCTAGTATGTTTATCTGGATCCATTTAATGTTATTTTATCAATATTATTTATTTATTGAAATGTTGTTTTCCTGGCTTCCTTTAGTTATTTGTTCTGGATGCCTTTAGCTCTTTTAGCATATTGAGGAGAATTGGCTTAAAACAATGGTCCCCAACCTTTTTGGCACCAGGAACCATAGATGAGGGATAGTTTCGGGATGATGCAAGCACATTACATTGACTGTATACTTTAAGCCTATTATTGTTACCTTGTAATATATAATGAAATACTTGTATACTTAATATATAATGAAATAATTATATATACTTGCTATAATGCAGAATCAGTGGAAGTTCTGAGTTTGTTTTCCTGAAACTAGATGGTCCCATCTAGGGGTGAGGGAGATAGTGATAGCTGAAGTGCGATGTTTATATCCATTCTACTCTGTAATTTCATTTTAGTTGCTGTCACTGCAGAAAACCCTACTTCACAAAGAGAAGTCATTGGACATGGAAACAGGCTGGTCAGTGCTTTTGTGGCAATCTTAAGGATATTCCACCCTGACTTTAATCCAGAATATACAGAGAGTTGAAGATGTCTCAAACATACTTTTAAGGCTGTCATCATTTGCAGTCTCAAGCTGTAGCTTTTCTTCCTGCACAAAGTTAATTCACATGGCTTATTCCCAGATGGATTGAGGATCCATTCCCCCTAGTTTCGGGATCTTTTGCGGTTGGGAAGTAATGCTCAAAGTCTTTTGAAAGCTGAGATAAGTAATCATGTGCCAGCTAGGAGAAAGAAGACCCTGACTTAGTCTCTGTCAAAAATTTCTGCTAATGTTTGAAACATGTCAGAAATCCCAGTGTTTACTTGTTACCCTCATAACACTAGTTTGGCTTTGAGTATGATCACTTTATCTGCCAGCTTGAACACAGTTGTCATTTCCCCATGAAGTGACAGTTTGAGTTCATCAAGCAGGTTAAATATGTCACACAGATAATCAAGTTTTGAAGCCCGTTCTGTGTCACTGAAATGTGCTGCCAATGGCAACTATTTTTCTAAAAATAATCAGTGGAGTTGCTCTCATATCTCAGAAACTCCAGCCAATAATCTACCTTTAGAAGCTATCTCACTTCTCTGTGTTAAAGAAGACATGTGTGCTCTGTTTCCATATCCTCACGGAGCTGAATGGACAGATGTGAGTTAAAGGATGTGTATCTTAACGCGGTTGATAATTTTACTCACATCCTTTAAAATGTTACATTCAGGTATTGTTTTTCAGTTAGCCAGCATTTCTCTGTGGATGACACAGTACATAGACTCACATTAAGAAGTGATTTCTTTGACCCAGTAGGTAAAACCAGAAAACTGTCCAGCCAAAGCACCAGCTCTGTCTGTGCGCAGACCAACACAAAATAACCAATTTGGTTCCTTGGTATGTAGTCATTCAGAATCTGAATAATTCTGCAGTTGTGGTATTGCTTGGCAACAAAAGTGCACATAACATATCCTCATGCACATCCTTCTGAAAATTGTACAGAAACAAGCATTGTTGCCTTGTCAACATCAGTGGACTCATCATTCTGGATTACGTACCACAATTAATCTTCACGAATAATTGTGCCGCAGTACCCTCTGCTGTTTCATCAATTCATGTCATTATGCTATTCATGTAATGGTGCTACCTGAAAGAGGAATACATGCCATGTTTTAAACTGCAGTCCCTCCTAAAAGGTCATGACAAATGTCATTTGCAACAGGCAAGATCAACTCATAAGTACCTTGTGGGAAAACAAAAATTAACTAAAACATTGTTGTCCCTACAGTAACTCCTTAACTAAACCATTACTTTCCCTACAGTAACCCCTAAAAACAATTTAAAAAGGCATAGCCAGAATATCCAGGAGACAAATTAAAATAGTTTTCAGGAAGAAAAAAAAAACTCAAGCAATCTGAAAGATCATTAGAAAAATAATCAATAATCAAAATACAGGAGGGCTAAACAAGAAATAAAAATAATCAAAATACAGGAGGCTAAACAAGAAATAAAAATAAAATGGCACATCTGGCTCTAGCTATGGTTTAGACATTAAGTGGTTTCAACCAGTATTTTCCAATGAACTTTATTCACTGTGGAAATTCAAACATTCTTCTTTTAATGACTGAGTTTCGAACCTGCAACCAGGTGGTTAAACGAATTGGTTTTTAAATGAAGGATTGTAGATAGTATGTACATTACAATATTTAGAACAAAGAAATGGTCAAAGGAAACTCCAACTTGATGATTTTGCTTTTGTTTGATTAACTCTTACATGCAGTACTGTAATGTATAAGAAAACAAAAACATAAAACTACAGTACCGTACAGTATAGTACAATCAGCAAAAATTATAGTACTATATAAATAAAGTATAGTGTACAAAAAAGACATTGAGGCGCTATAAAACAAGATGTACAGAACTGTACCAAAGAGGTTGGGAATTTAGCTCTAGTGGAAGAGTGCTTGCCTAGCAAGCACAAGGTCCTGAGTTCAATCCCCAGCACCCAAAAGAAAAAAAACTGCACCCAAAAAAACAAAACAACAACAAAAAAACCCAGACACATTCAAGCTAACATTTCAGTCATGGAATCCCTCAAAGTCCTTGTCAGTGTCATCATCGAACTTATGGTCAGGAGATGTAGAAGACCCAGGTGAGGGACATGATTAGGCAGAAATGGAAGAACTAGTAGTAGGGATATTGGGTGTAGCTTTTGAGAAGAATCCTGTTAATATGGTCTATTTCATCATTTTCTTTTTTGCTTCATGAACTTCACAATAATATCATAAGAGTTCACTCATTTGCCAGTCCACTTTTGTGAACCACTCAACATTTGGACCTGTAGCTTCTAGTTCTAAAATAGCTGCATTCACTTTTGAGAACACACTGTAAAGAGTGTACTCAACAGGAAATCTGTGAAGTTTTCACACATAGAATCAAATACAGAAGTAGAAGAAGCCACCGTAAGGCTACACTGTCTCTCACGTTCCTGTGTCATAAGTCTGAATGAGGGTCATAAGTCCAAACAGCACACCTCAGTGTCCGAATAGTCATTAAACAGGTAGGTTGTTCAGGGAATAGCTATATCTGCATTGTCCAGTACATACCTACTAGCTGTATGACTAGTGAGCACTTTAAATATGGTTGAGTTACATTTTTCAAATTTTTAAAAAATGTTATATGTTTAAACTTAATTTTAAATATATGTAGCTAGTTACTTGTGTTGGACAATATAAGGCTTAATATTTCAACTAAAAGGCAGGCAATTGGTATTGGTAAGAAAATATAGGGAGAAAAGAAAAGCAAGATCCAAGTATGTATCATATCCAAAGACAACACTTTTAAATATAGTGATACCTCAGTTTATGAACTCTGTTTGTTCCATGATCCTGGGGAAGATGGCCACATTTGCATTCATGCAGGGAAGACGGCTGCAGTTGTGTTTGTCACCTGATGTGGAGTTCATGAATGGAAGCAAAATTTTGCTGAATGTTTCTGTTTATAAACTGGATTGTTCATGAGCAGAAGCATTTGTGAACTGAAGTGTTACTGTGCAACCAAACCTTGGATTATGGGTAACTTGATCTGAGAGTGTTCTATAAGATGAGCAAACATTTCTAACAAATTTCAACTTGATAAACAAGCAGTATCTTGCAATATAAATAATATGTCACACTGAACATCCCATGATCACAGCTGGTTCCTGAAAAAGGAAATCAAGGGGGACATCAGGAAATGGAAAGGTATCCCCTGTTCCTGGATAGGCAGAACCAACATAATCAAAATCACTGTATTTCCAAAACTCTTACACAGATTTTAATGCAATCGCACTCAAAATACCAAAGTCATTTCCCACAGATCTAGAGAAAACAGTCCTAAAATTTATATGGAATCAGGAGAGACCTGAGTAGCAGAAGCAGAGCCAGTGGCATAACAGCCCCAGTCTTGAAGCTATATTGTAAAGCTACAGTGATTAAAACAGTATGGTACTGGCACAAAAATAGGCATATGGATCAATGGAACAGAATAGAAGTAGAAATAACCCCAGGCACATATGGCTATTTGATTTTTGACAAAGGGGCCAAAAACATACACTGGAGAAAAGATAGCCTCCTTAATAAATGATGCAGGGAAAATTAGATACCCACATACAGAAGATTGAGTCCAGACCCATATATCTCACCGTGTATTAAACTAAAATCAGAATGGATCAGTGATATAAATATTAAAAAAAAACAATCTACTGGAAGATAAAATAGGTCCAACTCTTAACATAGTTGTGGGCAAGGACTTCCTGAACAGAACCCCAATGACACAAGAAATAATATAGAGAAATAATACAGAGAACAAACAAATGTAATCATGTCAGATAAAGAAGCTTCTGCACAGCAAGAGAAACAACCAACAGAGTACAGAGTGGGAAGAATTTTTGCCAGCTATCCCTCAAACAGAGGATTGACATAAATATAAAAAACTCAAAAAATTAGATACCCCCAGATAAAAGACTCAATCAAAACACATGGAAATGAAGTGAATAGACAGTTCTGAGAAGAAGTAAAATATCCAATAAATACGTGAAAAGGTGCTCATCATCACTGGCCGTCAGAGAAATACAGACCAAAACTACACTGAGATATCATCTTACCCAAGAAAGAATGGTTATCATTAAAAAAAAATCTAGTAATAACAAATGCTAGTGAGGTTGTGGAAAAAAAGTAACTCTTCTATTTTGCTGGGAATGTAAGCCAGGTACATGTACGAAGGAAATAAGTGTGGAAATTCCCCAAAAAACTAAATATACCAATTCCACTTGACCCAGCTATCCCCCTTCTAGGTGTCTTCCCAAAAGAGTTAAAATCATATTACAGGGATACACGCATATCCATGTTTATTAGCAGCACAATTTATAACAGCTAGATCTTGGAAACAGTATATATGCTCATCAACAGAAGAATGTGGTAAGGTAAGAAAATAAGGAAAATGTATTTATATACAGTGCAGTGTAGAGTACTATATTGCTATAAAAATAAGCTTGAGGCATTCGTAGGTAAATTAATGCAACTTGAGAACATAATGTTAAGTGAAATAAGTCAGATACACAACCTCAAATATTGCATGTTTCTCTTATATGCGAAACACTATATATATGTATGTGTGTGTGTTTTATATATTTATTTTATGTATTTATTTACATATATATATAAAAGCAAAATAGAAGACAGATAAATATGTAGGGAGAAGTTAAAATACTTCCCCAAATTACTAATTTTATTGTTTTAAAAATATTTTATATATATTCTAACTGGTGTCATTTATACTGCTAGTTTTCTTAGTTCGTTGAGTAGAAAAATTTTGTTTCTTTTTGTAAGAATCTTTTGGTTTATATCTTTTACTTGGAGTAATTACTTTGAAGATAATGATCCACAGTATAATAACTATTGTTATTCTCTTATTTGGTTATGAAATTTTGTTTTATTTTTTCATAAAATAAAAAAACTGAATTTCTTTTTCTTTTTTTTTTTTTGTAATTTCCCTAAGTTTTCAAGAAACATTTCAGTCTGCGAATTCATGTATTGCTCAGTTTCCGGCATCTTATTTTGTCTGTTAGGGGCGTTTAAAGGGTCTCTGAGAGTTGTGATGTCTGTTGGCATACTCGACATCTGCACATTCATGGACTAGATATTCCAGTTTGGGTAATCTGCCTTTTGTATGCGTGCTTGTCATTCCAGGAATTGTAAGCAGAGTGCTTTTCTCTGGATCTGTGGTCACTGGTGCTTTTTCACCTGTAGATGGCACCCTAAGTCCAAGTTTGCCCTAAGTCCACTGTTGGTGTGTTGTGGCTGTTTCTGCCCTAGGGAAAGCCCATGCCCAAGTTTGTACCAAATCTGCAGTTGGTATATTGCTCAGGCCAGGCTGGGGGCACGCCTAAAAAGGTTATTCATCTCTGCAAGTCTCTGCCTATAGCTGGGGCAGCCCAAATGCTTCATCCATAGTCACTAGTCTGTGTTCAGCTTTGCAGGATTCTGCGTGGCACTTGGAGTGACCAGTCCTAAGTGCCTAAGCAGCAACTTGGTGCCTCACTCCCTCTTCTTCCCCCTAGCAGACAACGATTCTCTGTGTTGTGCTGCCTGGGTCTGGGGACAGATGAGGTGGGCAGTCTTGTGCACACACACCACAAGGCTGGATTGCATGTAGGGCCCACACAGCCGGCTGAGAGCAGTGCGGCACAGGAGCAGGATCAAGGCCATGCCGCTCTTGCCTGCCTGCTGCTTTGGTGTACTTATGGGCTGAGACCACCGCAGACAGCCACAGTTGATGATGGCCAGAACATCGTTCTGTTCCACTGGAGCCTTGGGTCTCCACCT
>PVJO010028872.1:0-17530 GCA_004026905.1 Hystrix cristata
TTTGTTATTGCTAAGTCTTGGAAACAACCTACATGCCCAACAACCAATGAATGGCTAAAGAAGATGTGGTTTTTCTACACAATGTAGTACTACTCTGCCATAAAAAAGGACAAACTAGAAACATTTGTAGGTAAATGGATGTACCTTGAGAACATACTCTTAAGTGAAATAAATCAGACCAGTTCACATTGAATTGTTTCTCTGATATGAGAAACCATAAGTGTAAATAAGGACAAAGGGGTATAATAGATATTATGTAAAAAAAAAAAGATAGTATTCAAAAGGGAGGAGAACTAGATAGGAAAAGGGGGATAAAGAAGGAAGGTTAAAAGAAAAGTAAGATGAAAGGGGAAAACTGGAAAAATGTAAACAAACTTGTTGCAACTAGAGAGGGGTGGGTGAATGGAAGGGAGGGGAGGGGAAGGGGGGAAGAGGGGGAGAAACCAAGATGTATCATGTACAGGTACAAAATAACCATGCTGATTATGATCATTATGTATACAATGTACCAATACATGTTCTTGGTAAAAATAAAAATAAATAAATAAAAAAAGAAAAGAGGGAAAAATTTGTTCCTTCTAGTGCAAACCATCCTAGACTTTTTTAATTTGCATATGAGGAAACTACAATTTGCTAAAGTAATGTGACTTATGCCAGAACTTGTAGTAGAACTCAATTCATCAGAACTTAGTGGAGTGCTCAATGCACTATACGTGCCTGATTTCTAAATTTCCTCTCAACATTAAGATGTTATGAGCTGTTTCTATATCCTAAAGCTATGAACATCAACCCTATCTCAATGCGCATTATATAAGAAATATTATTAACTCATTTTTATTCTCCTAAAATAAGACTCATGGATAATATAACCAAACTATCCATACAAACTTTGCCTTTTAAAAACAAAGTTATCATCATATAAAGTAAGATATGGAAATATAATTCAATATAAATGTAGAGACATAACTAAACCGTACTAGTAGAATACTGCACACGTGTCCAGTCACTGCCAGTGTTACTGTACAGTACAGATGACTCGGGCATGTCGTCATATCATGAGCATCATTGTTGAGAGTGACGCACTTTTCTAAAATGAAGGATAACTCTAGATAAAGAATGGAATGGAATGAAATGAAATGAAATACAGTTTTTCCCAATTTTCACAATAGTGGTATTCTTAGAAACATGTTTAAACTGTGTGAAATTATTCTGCATTTATTCATAAAGGAAGCTTGTTTCTTGGCTCAAAAATTTATAAGCAGATATTTCATGTACATTTATTGTCCTGTAGACAGTCAAGAAGAGAACACAATTTATTAAAATGCTAGAGCATTTAAAGTATCTAGTGTCCTTAGTACAACCCACTAAATGCCAGTAAGACACCTTTTCATCAGGATTATGAATATTTCTCCATCAAATTTCCAAAATGTCCCAAAGAAATGGAAGCACCCTTGCTACTGTTTGGGTCTGAAGTGTCCAGAAAGGCCCACATTTTGGAAACCTGGTTCCCACGGAGGTACTGCAAGAAAGTCATAGAACTTCTGACAGGTGGAGTGTAATGCAAAGTCTTTAGGTCGTTGGGGCGTGTCCCCGAGGAGGCGACACAGTGCAACCCTGTCTCTTCTGCTTTCTCCTGCTTTTGTTCTCTGGTCATGAGGTGAGTGCATTTGCTTTGCCACATGTTCCTGCCTTGATGTGCTGCCTTGTCACAAGCTCAAAAGCAGCAGGGCCAGTTGATCATGGGGACACTTCCAAAAGTGTGAGCCTGAATGAACCTTTTCTCTTTGTAAGCTGTTGTGGCAACAGAAAGTTAACACACCCCTCACAGGAAAGCACAGCCCAGGAAATAATTACATGAACCACAAGAGATCTGATATTGATTTCTACAGAACATCAATTCTCAAAGAGAACATAAATATGAGAAAATATATTTTCTTATATGAGGAAAATGTAATGTGTAGCCAAAAAAACCAAAATTCAGGGAAGCAAAACTCAAGCCCTGACCCCTGAGTGCATCTTTGGGAGCCTCAACCTTTGTCTTCAACAGTGACACGCTGAAATCAGTTTGAAGGTGTGCGGCAAATTTATTTTTCTTTTGTGTTTAAGAAATTTAAATTACTGAAGTTTGACATATGTTTCCCATTTTATGAATGAACAAATATCTTGTTATGTAGTATTTATTAGGTGGAAATATCACACTACTAATGTGACTATACTTACTGCTTTGTTTTCCATACTATTAAAATTTTTAATACACCCTCTTTACCTCTCCAAATTTTATTATTTTCATAATAAATTACTGTTGCAGTCACATTACTTCCACAGTTTTGTTTGCTTTAAGGCTAACTGCGTGTTTTTTATTGATACAATAATGCTTCTTATGACAGGTCTTTCAGATGAACATGCCTTGGCCCCCACTCAATCTACTTTATTCCATCTATTTCCTCACTTAAAATCTGGTCATATTCCTCAACGACCAGATGGGTTACATAAATCAAAGTAGTTGATAACCATGTAGGAAAATGCTTTTTGTTGAGCTAATAATCAGTAGAATTTATATCATAAAGTATATTAAGAAAGCTGGACCAGTGTTTTCATTCTGCTTGTGGTTCAAATTAGCTAAAAGAAGGGTCTTGGTCAATTTTGAATTGCAAGGGAGAAAAAAAGTATGATGAAATTCAGAGAATGCTGGCAATATAGTGCTGTGCGTGGAGTGTAAACAAGATAAATGCCCATGAGAAATAGCAGAGCAAGAGCTGAGAAAATCACCCATTGAGGTACATTGTATATGATCACTTTATTATAGAGAACAAGATGGATTGTCTTGAGGGAAAGCAAATGGTAGGAATATTGTATTTTCTTTCCAAATTTAAACTTTCAGTCTTTTAACTGTATCACTTTTCTGAGTCATTTACTAAATTTGAGGAGGTAAAACTACTTTAACTTTACCATGCCACCTCTATTTAATAAACTATTTGTTACAAATGACTTTGGAACCCTAAATACACAAAATGCGTATTAGTATTTGATCGCTGCTTTAACAAATCACCATAAATTAACAGTTTAAGAAATACAAATTTATTATTTTACTATTCTAGCTGTCAGAAGTCTGACACAGGTCAGTAGTGTTAAGATC
Organism: Hystrix cristata; assembly: GCA_004026905.1. Lineage (NCBI taxonomy): Eukaryota > Metazoa > Chordata > Mammalia > Rodentia > Hystricidae > Hystrix > Hystrix cristata. Next base: position 3,137 of record PVJO010028872.1, read on the forward strand.
AAAATGTTGGTAGGGCTGCATTTTTTCTGGAGTGTCTAGAGAAAAATCCTTTATCTCTATTTTTCCAGATCCTAGAGATTGCCCTCATTTCCCTGTTTGTGACCCACTCTCTTCCTTTTTAGAGCCAGCAGCAATAGTTTGTTTCTTTCACACTGCAACTCACTGACAGTTCTGTGGTCACATCTCCCTCTGACTACAGCTAGAAATAGTTCTCTGCATGTAATGGTTCATAGGATTCTATTAGGCTCATCCAGATAATCCAGGACAATCTCTCTATCTCAAGGTCCTAAACCTCAATTATATCTGCAAATACTCTTCACTATATATGGTGACATATTCACTAATTCTGTGGGTTAGGGAACATCTTTCTGGGGTCATTATTCTGTCGGTTATAATATTAAACTGAAAAATAGGTCCAATAATCTAGATAGAGAGATTGTCTTCAATGACATGTAAAATACATATATATATATAAACACACACACATATATATATATCACATAAATCACTACTCCCTCTGTGTAGATGCTTTGCTTATATCCTATATCTCTTCATAGCATTTGTTCTGGTTTTCTCTTTCTGATATTTCAGTTGTCCCCTGGATCCTACACAGCCTTTATTTCCCCAAAACTATTTACATCCTTTTGTATAGACAGTCTTATTTTAAATTGCTTCAGATACAAAAAGGCAAAGTGTTAGATATAAGCTAATTGACAAAGGGTTCGAAGGAACAAGAAGAGGGCAAAGAGGGAGGGGAATGGGAATCCAGAGGAATAATGATATTTTAAAAATAAGAACCTAATTACCCAAATTTAAATCAGTGACATGTACACTGGGTACTATAGTAACTTTATGTAGTTGTGACTTACTGCTTCACTTATGTGGTTGTTTTTATTGCTCACTGTCATAAGCAAAAGGCACAATGTATTGTGGTCTGTAAGCTTGTGTAATGGCTGATAAGTTTGTGTAATTTTTCATAAATTTTAATAAAAATCTAAAAAAATTGCTTCAAAATTCTGATAAAAGCTGTCCATTTGGAAAGATGAGGCAGGATGTATTTTCATCTTACATATCCATGGGCATTAATTTTGGGGATAAAATTACACTCGATGTTTCTCATGTTTATGGGAAGATGGAATACTGGCAGGGGCGTGCAGGACAGTGTTAGAATTTATCAGCATGAGTCAGAACTCTGCTGCTTACTAACTTTATGGAACTACGTCAACTTCCTCAATTTCAGTTTCTTCATCTATATAAAACTATTTTAGAGAATTATTTAAAAGATTAAATAAAACCAAAGTATGTTAGAGTGAAATGTAAAGTAATGGGAGATATACTTTCAAAATATTATTTTACATTTAACTTTGCAGAGTATGTGTAATATGACAAACTGTGCAATACATACCTATATGTTTGACAGTAGGGTAAACTTCTACAAGGTCCAGATGGTATAAGGGTTTTCATAAGATATGTTATTGATTTTGAATCACTAATTTGTTTCTCTTTAAATATCAATTGATACTTAAGTATATGCTTGTGACTGAGAAAGAAAAGACAAAAAATATATTCTTTACCATTTTTCACAGCTATTCTTCCAATTTATGCCAATAGCTGCCTCTCCAGATCAGGCGTGGAATACAGAAATCATTTTTTATTTTATATCCAGCCGTTATAGAAAGTCTTCATTGTATTTAGCTCCAGGATGGCTGTGCCCCTGCTTGTGACCAGCAGACATATTTCTCTACATATAAAATAACTTCATTAACATGAACATTGAAATTAAATTGGAGTATGAAATGAAAATTAAAGAATACAGCTTTTTCCAAAAAAAGATTTATTAAAATTCTGTCAAACTATTTAATATTTTACAAGATCATAGAATGTTGGAGATGTAAAGAGTCTTGAAAATTATCAAGTGCAAACTCATTTTAAACATGTAAAAAGTGAAACCAAAGGAGAATAAGCCATTTACTTGCCTGAAGTTATATCGTGGAATAATTCAAAACGGAGTTGGAATTAAAACCAAGGAAGCCTATGACTTAGTAAACATTCCTAACCTTTACAAAATTTTTGTTACTGTTGGGCATATCAGTCTAAAGTGGTTACTTGTAATAACTTACTTTAGATAATATTTCAACTCTAAATATTTATTTTAAGGTGACTAAATCAAGTTGCTAACCTGGAAAACAGAAGCTGACTCTGTGTGTGTGTGTGTGTGTGTGTGTGTGTGTGTGTGTGTACACATTCAGTGTTCCCATTAATTTTTATTAAATAAAATAATAGAGCCATGCTGAAATATTCACATCTCCAATTGTGATTCATCAGTTGTGCTCTCCAATCTACCTCAATATAAATTGAAGTTTATTGAAATTGTAATAGTTGATCACTTCTAACCTTTGTGTGGAAAACCAAGACAATGCCAAACTAACCTACTAGCACAGCCAAGTGGAAAGTAATTAATTCTGGTAAATGACCATTGATTCTGTGACTGCCAAGCATCTGGATGTCCAGGTCAATTTATTTCTGTTCTGTGCTGATTATAATGCCGTTCTAACTTTTGAACACATGATAATTCAAGAGTTATAGCTTGTTCTTCATTAATATATGAATATAATACATAAGTTTAAGAAAACATGATTAGACTCAATGAATAGTGGACATAAACACTAATACAATGAGTGCAAGGGATTCGGTTTCAACTGCTGGGTGATTTTTAGATTAAACATTTGACAAATCTCAGATTCCAAAGTGTCATTATGGTAATTATCCTGAGGAAGTTTGTAATAGTAGGATCATAAAATTCTTTCTCCCTAATAAAACAGGAAGTAGTTCACAGGGAAAGATAAAGGGACCGAAAAGAGAAAATAGTATAAGCTTGATTCTAGTATGAACTACATGATTGAAAAATCAAAAAATAGACTTGAGGAAATAACATCTGGGAAGAGAAGGGCTGTTTAAATCTATGTGAAGTTAAATGGTTTTGTAGAAATAAATAAAAATTAAGTAAAATGTATAGAGAAAAGTATAGCTTTAGAAGTCTAAAAGAAGAAGTAAAAGGAGAAAATTCTAAGATCAATAATAAAGTACCAAGAATAGAAACAGAATTCATTTTGCTTATAATTAATAACTGGTGGATTACATTCTACTTTTGGTAATATCATAAAGAAAAATTCCCTTTATTGTACTTGGTCTAAGCCCTCTACATAATTGTGGAAACTCTCTTGTGCCTAAGATTAAGAAATAATAACCAGGACTAATGAGACTACAGATTGCTTATTGCATGTTATTTCTTTTTTAATATATGTATCAATTCTATTGGCATTTAATGAGCTAAATTTTGGGGGATGGGTCAAACTCAGGGCCTTTTGCTTGTTAGGAAAGTGCTCTACCACTGAGCTAAATCCTCTATCCCTTGAGCTAAATATTTTTAAGATATTTGCTATTTTGAATTAAAACAATTTGTTATCTTCTACTGTACTTTCTTCAAACACAACTCAGGATTCTCCAGTATTATAAGTCATTTATTTAGTAGTGAAATTTTCCTATTCATTTCTAACTTTTAAATCTACTTTCAATAATTTACTAAGTCTCCAGAACTGCATTAAATATTTCTTTTTATGATGTAGAAAATTCCTAGATTTCGCCAGACTAAATAAATAGATGGATGGACGGGTAGATACATACATACATACATATACACATACATACATACATAATTTCAGTAGAGATAAAGTTTCATAAGTGCTTGCCCCATCCCTTATCCACAGTGTCCACTTTTGTTTATAATGCACCAATAATTGGTTCAAACTAGTACACATGCTACAGCCAACATATTGAAGTCAAGTTCTTCAAAGCTTTTTAAGATATTATCAGTTTTTTTCAACCTTAGTTACTTGAAGGTGCTAATTTAACCTATTTATAGAAAGAGTAGTATGTCCTATTTTTTTTCTGTAATTGCTTAATACTTTTTCATTATTGTCCCAACATTTTCAGTTCCCTTTTCAATTTTTTTCCTGTTATGTCACCTCTCTTCTTTATCACCACCTTTCTTCCTTGAGTTATTTTTAAAATTAATCTGGGGGCTGGAGATTTAGCCTTGCAAGAACAAGGCCCTGAGTTCAACTCCCATCCCCCCAAAAAAATAAATTAATCTAGATCCTGATTTCTGTCAAAATGGAGTAAGTACTATATTCTTCACCCTTTCTTTCACTTTAAATGCAACTAAAACCAAGAAACAACTTAGAGAGTACCTATGAAAAGATTCTGGAAAATGAATGCTACCCTGTGGATTAGGAAAGCAAACAAAAAGTCTGCTCTTAAACTAGAGAGGAGATTTTCACTTTCTTCCATATCTCAGAGCCTGAACTCAAAGCAGCACAAAAGCTATAAATACATACAAAATGAACAGGAGTCCCAAGAAAAGCCCAATATTCTGTTTCCAAAGACAAGAAAAGAAAAGTCTAAGAGTTAGAAAAAATGAAATACTCTGGATTTTTTTTCTTCCTACCTGCCCCTGCCCAGCACCTAGTTAGTGGGGGGAATAATGGTATAGGTTTCTGGGCAGGCATCATTAGACTTTAAAGAAGCAGAGCTGAGTATACTAAATGCAGGAGAGGGCACGGAGTCAGCTGCTCATGGGAATGTAAAAAAGTACAATACTCCACGAAGAAAGCTTTTATTTTTTCATATGTAGTTAAGCACACACTTAGCTTATGACCCAGGAATTACATTTCTAATTATTTACCTTAAAGGAATAAGGTTTATGTTCATGCAAAAACTTGTCCACAGATATTTATGGTGTCTCTGTTTATAGTTATAAAAACTGTAAACATACAAGTCTTCCGGAGACTGAATAGATAAACTAAGGTGCTCTTCTGCAAGGAATCCTCTTCAGCAGTAAAACTAGTGAAAAATGCCACAAAATGGACAAATCTCAAAGGCATTAAGCTTTCATTTAATGACTAGTTAAGACTCTCATTATATAAATGTGGATAGGCAAAACTATACAAATGGATGACAGATCCATGGAGGTCCCAAGGGTTCAGGGTGAAGTAGGGTTTAAACACTAAGAATCTGATGGAACTATTCTGTACCCTGCTTGTGGTGATAGCCACATAAATCTGCATTTGTGTTAAAACTCTTAGCACTGTACACCAAAAACTAGTTTCCTGTATGTAAATTTAAAATAACAATACCAACAATAAATATAAAATGAAATAATTTATGTCAAGTTTTTGAAGATATGCTGTACTAGATCACATATATAAAAGGTACAGTGAAGAGTTTGGATTTTGTTCCAAGTGAAAAAAGGGGCAGCAGGAAAATAACTTCATAATGGAATGGCAGAATCTGATCAACATTTTAAAAGTATTTCATTCCTGTTGCCATGTGACAAGAATTTGTGTGACAAAACAGTGAGACAATTAAAAGAATATTAAAGAAGCTACTAAAATAGATTGTGTGTGAAATAAGGGGATCTTGAAATCAGATGGAATTAGTGCAAATGACAAAATTGCCAGGAATTAAATGTATTTTAAAGAAAGAAATGGAATATTTTGAAACACATTGATTCATATTCAGACATGTGTTTGCTTCCAAATGAACTCATTGTCATTCCAGAGATGTCTGTGATTACTCTATTTCCTTTAAAAACACACTCTGTCTATAAGCAGGTGAAAAACCTCCATCATCTTCAACTATGTCAGCCAGATCTTATAGCAAGATCTCCTTCAGCGCACCAATCCTACTGACACTGTTCTCACTTATGCATGTTAGTAGCTCTTACTTTAATCATGGCAAAACCTTTCAAATTGGTTTCTCTACTTCTGCATCATCCTTGCTTCTATCCACCCTATAAAACACTCACAAACAAATATGTATAATCCAGTGTTTCAATTATTTTAGCTGACCTTAAAAGAAATCATGATGGGAAAATAATTTCGCCAGCTATTCCTCAAACAGGGAACTAATATCTACTTATATAAAGAACTAAAAAAAAAATTAAACCACCCAGAATAAAAGGTGCAATCACAACATCAGCAAATGAAATGAACAGACATTTCTCAGAAGTAAAAATGGCTAATAAGTACATGAAAAAATATATTCAACATCTCTGGCCATTAGAGAAATAAAGGGTAAAACAACACTGAGTTTCCATTTTACTCCAGAAGGAATGGCTATCATCAAGAAATCAAAAAATAACAAATGTTGGCAAGGCTGTGGAGAAAAAGAAACGCTTCTACTCTGTTGCTGGGAATGTAAACTGGTACAACCACTATGATTGTCATTATGTAGATTCCTGAAAAAACTAAAATTATCTTCCCAAAAGAGTTTAAAATGTTATACTACAGAGACATGTGCCTACTCATGTTTATAGCAGCAAAATTCATAACAGCTAAATTTTGGAAGAGACCTATAAGTCAATCAACAGATGAATGCATAAAGAAAATGTGGTATTTGTAGACAATGGAGCAATATTGTGTCATAAAGAAGGATGGAATCTCCACCTTCTCTCAGTTCCCTCCAAAGAAAACCAAAACAAAACAGCAAAGAGCATTACTTAACAGAAAGATCTGTACACAAAGTTCATTTCTCTAAAATTTCAATCATTAGTACCTACTTATTCTATTGGAATCTAGTATTAATAGTTGATTTTGCTTGAAATAATGTATTGGGGTTTTATACTTATACTGATATTTAATAATGTTTTTGAAGGATATCAAAAATTTAAATAATCTCTGTTATTAATAGTAATAATCTATTAATAATAGTAATACTAATCTGTATTTTAAATAATCTCTATATTATTAATGTAATAATAATAAGCAAGAATGGAATGTGCAAAAAAAAATAAAAAGAAAGATAAACTTGATTCATTTGTAGGAAAATGGATGCACCTTGAGACCACAATGCTAAGTAAAATAAACAAACACACAAGTTTAAATATTGTATGGCTTCTCTTATATGAGAAAATCAAAATATTAAAAAAAGGCAAAATAAAAGATAGATAATAGGAAATGTATCTATCTTTTGCAAATGGGATGGAAACCAAAAGAAGGAAAGGGGGTGTTAGGGAAGGGAAGGGGATGAAAAGAGAATTAAGAAGTGTTATGTATGTGTGCCAACTCCTCATGAGGAATTAATCATTACATACTGCAAACATGTACTGATAAAAAATAAAATTAAAAAAAAAGAATCAAGACCTCCAAACATTTGATGGCTTAAAATATAAGTCGCTAACACTTATCACTTAGCTAGCACTGTTCTGCTCACTGTAAATGTATTAGCATTTTTAACATTTGAAACAAGGAACAGAGTATAGTGATCCACTAAATGTATACAGCTAAAAAGTGTATTTGAACTGAGTTTCTTTAAAGCAGAGCGTGTGTCTGAACCATGGCATATACGGCTTCACTTGGGAAACCTAGATCAACTTTTCAAATCTCTGTATTCATCTGCTTCCTGCATGGAACCCGTACTTCAACTAAATGGGTCTGCTCTCTGCACTCCAAACCTGCTCTGTTTTCTTGTCCTTATTCTGAGCCTCATGGACCTTTGTGAGAACTCTTTTTTTTTAATTCTGTATGAAACTGCAAGATACTACATGACAGGTTTGAGTACAATTGAGATAAGATCTAATGTAAGTATTAAAAGAGTTAGTCTAACTACAATGTTGAGAACAGAATTTAGGAGGAATGATGGAAGTAACCAGACCAGTTAGACAGCTAAAAATAATCCAAGTGCAATATAATCCTAGTTCAGACTCTTAATATATAGTACTTTCAGTATATAGTATTTTAACTTATAAACAGACAAAAATATACATATGGAAAATTACTGAAAAAAAAAACTACTTCCTAAGTTGCAATTTTCATGTAAATGTTATTCTACAATATTAGAACCAAATTAAGTAGAAAAGTAATGTTCTTTAATTTAAAATAAGCAGTCATTGAGAGCAGGCTTACAGGTCTATGAGCTTTCAATCTAGTCTCTGAAACCTTTACATATCCCAAGTTCTAGAGAGACTTTCTGTGCTTACCATGGAATAGAAATGATCTTTTTACCCAGTTTGGGGGAGGCAAGCAGATAATGAGTTGTATGGCAAATTTTTCTTCTAATTTTAACCTGTTCTTATTCCCTAAGAAAACTCTTTTAGCATCTGCTGCCACCTTTCCTCTATTAAACACTAGGAGACCGTAGAATCACTGAATAATTGAAAAAATACATATTTTAAACAATAGTAAAATAAACCACTACAAAGAACAGAAGGTCTCCCTTAGTTTACATTTTTTCCTTAATTTCCCCCATGTTCGTAGAATTGTTTATTTTTTGGAGAATAAAGTGAAGACCTATGTTTAGTTTTGTGCCTTTGTATCTTTTCATATAAATGCTATCCTTCAGATTATGTAGAATTATATTATCAGAAATGCTCAGTATACATACATAGTGCTCTTGCTCCTTCTCTGCTTTCTACTTACATTCACATTATGTCTATGCATCAGATTTAATTCAATGTGCATATGCTCCATAGGCCCCTGAACAACGCCAGCAAATCTCACTTGATATTACTCATTGTATACATATAAATATGTGGACATTCTTGTTACTTGGGGCAATTATAATAATAAAAACCATGTGCTATTCTCTATATAAAAGTTTCCTTATATAAGTTTGCATGTGTATTTGCATATATATTTCCCTGTATGCAAGTATCTCCCTCGAAAGCCAAACATAGCCATATATCTAGGGATGAATTTGTTATAATCATTAAGAGTGGTAAAAAAGAAAAGAATAGTTAATATTCAATTCCTTTACTCTAAATGAATTACATAACAGAAAATAGGCTTAAAATCCTGGTGCTGTTGAAATGGATTTTTGTAGACCTCAGTTTATGTAAGAGTAGTCCAGAGAAGAGGAGGGCAAGAAACTGCCACTAGTTCCTTAACATGGGTGTCTTGATTTTGATACATTTCTTCATCAGACATAGATGCAAAATAGATATTAACATTTAACTAATAGAAATACACATGTCTGTGCAAATGTTTGTAGGGAGTGTTAGTCTATCTGCAGTGTCTCATTAAGAGATGTTGGCAATATAAATAAATCATGTTTTTCATGATCGCTGGGAAGTACTACTACCTTTACTGAGTAAAAGCCAGGACAGCTAAATGTCCAAAAAGGAGAAGGAACATTCTATAGCACAAAATATTGTCTCATCCTAAGTGCCACCAAGCCCCCACTGAAAAATAATTAGAGACACTATAGTTACAGATAGGAAAAGTCAATCACAGAACAAGAGCATTAAGGAATCACAGAATAAGAGCATTAAGCAATCCCATGCAAGGTAGAACAGAAAACAGAGCAGTGAATGCCTAGTAACATCACCATAAGACAAATTCTAAAAAATCTAGAAAGAATGATTTTAAAACCTCAGAAAATCTTTCTTTTAAAATGTTCACTCACTAATGTGCACTATTTCTAACTTTCAGTTTATACGTGCAAATGGCTCTCCTGACCTACTAGGGAAGCTTGAAGGGGTTCCGCAGGGCACCTCAGGCTGAGCAGGGACGCAGTGGCAAGAAGGGATAGAGGCAGAGGTGGGCAGATGTCGGAGCTGATGAGGGCACTAGGTCAGCTTTGCTTTACCCTGGAAAATTAAACCTCTGAGTAAAAATGTTGGCCTTCTGACTTTAGTAGAAACCACAAGGAGGATAAATTTGTAAGTAATGAGCACATGGCCTCTTCATGACAACAGGAAGAAAAAAACTTATTAGGAGAACTTAAAGTTCACCCAGAAATGTCCATACTCTGAGCCAAAATATATCAAGAATGACTATTGGAATCTTTTTTGTAATTTCCTCTTTTAAACATGCTTGCAGCAACTCTTCAAAAGTGTACACTGTCATCTGCTTCCTAAATTTCAATGTGACTGACTTTCCTCCCTTAACCATGTCTATTCAACCACTGACACTTATCAGGGGATGTGAAAATGACTTAGTTATGTGCAGCATGTTCACTGCTAAGACATTTACTATAATAAATAAGAACCACAAACAGGTAAAAGGTTTACTTCTATTCCTCATATGAGCCCTACCAGTCAATTACAATAAAATGAAAACAAAACAAATACTCTACATAGAGATAAGCAAAAAGATTTTTATCCTTTGCTTTTGGATAAAATCTTTAGGTTCTTGTTTCTCTTGTGCTTTCTCTAATTATTCTTCATAGTTGGGTACCAATCTTGAACCACCTTTCCCAGGTATTTAGTTATCCATAACCAGACAACAATAACCACTATGAAAATAAAACAGCAAAGTCTGTAAAGAAACAGATAAAAAGACTACAAAACAATGTACAAAAAGACCTTAGACATATTTTGATTCCCGTTTCTTACTCCCTCCCTTGCTCCCTATCGAGTTAGCATAGGATCTCAGAGCCTGTGAAGGGTAATAGCTGCGTAGCCTGCCACTGGACACATCTACCAGTCTGAGCAAACCGAGGTGGGATATAGAAGCCAGGATCACCTGACTGGGAAGTGAGGTTAGCATTTGTGTGGAGCTAAGCAATTCAAACGTTTGGATCTGTTTTCTGTTTTAATCTCATTTTACCTGAAAAATAATTTTCCTAACTATATTAATAAGATTCTTGAGTCTAAGAAGAAACTAATGCTCAATGCAAAAGGCTTTTGACTTATTTAGGTAACAACACTGAAGTCTCACACACACACACACACACACACACACACAGAGATAATTCATTGCCTTTGCTTAGATAGTATCAGAACTGTATTATTCTATGTACAAAGATTTTAAAAAACAATATCCAATTCTTAAGTAGTAGTCTGCATTATAATATCCACTTTAAAAAATTAAAGACAGACTTTTACCCAGGAAAAGAAAATAAAATTTACTCATTCCTTCTTTGTATTTCATTTTTCAGAAAAGAACATGTTAAAATAAACTTAATCTCTTTAAAAGAATACTGACATATAAGAAATTTGCTTAGCAAGGTTTCCTGTTGGAAATTTAAGACTTAAAAATTCAAAGACATTAATGAAGCTAAAATATGCATTAATAACAAACATAGATAATTGCTTTCTCAATAAGCATTTTTCCCTTCCTTATTTAGTAACAACCTCAATTTTATTCTATAAGGCAATATATGCAATTAAATATATTCACCTCCATGCTCTCATTAGAGTTTGGCATCAGACTGTGAGCATCCTGGTCAATGAGACGAAAACAACTGTCATTAGGTAGGCATGACAGCTGTTAAGTTATTGTCATCTGGTTTAAAGCCAAAATTTAAAAAAAAAAAATTGTAAGCATTGGAAACCACGTGCCAAATCCAACAGGAATTTATAAAGCTAGGATAAATTTTATGACAAGTCTACTTTTGATGTATTGATGATATTTTAAAATTTGAGATTGTGCCTCCTCAAAGTGATATTCTTCTCACAAGTAGTATTCTTTCATCCAAGATATTAGTACTATAGTACTGTTTACATGATTCAAGTTTTTATTTACCCTAAAACTTTAATAGTTATTCCTTGAAAGCAAACTTTCCTTAGTTTCCAGAAGCAACAATATCTAATTTTCAAAGTTTACTAACTGAACTGTTATCAGATGACTAGTGCTATGTTTATTACCTATTTTCTTCAGCTAACTATAAAATCATTAGTAGTAACCTTTTTCTCTATATAGTCTTATTTTTTTCAGATTGAGTAAATTCAGCCTTTTCTAAAAGCCAACTCTTCTACGTTAGATCTCAAATTCCCCCCCATTCTCATGTGTGCAGAAGGCAGATGGATCATGGGTATGCTCTACTTACCAGTGTACTCACCCAGGAAGGGTTCAGTAGTAGAATGTGCTGTTGGGAGGTGGGGTCTGTTTGAAGGGGTCCACTGGGGGCATGACCTGGAAGGGTATATTCTTGTCTTCAGCACTTCCCTTCTTGCTCTGTCCTTCCTACCTGCCATGGATTGACCACCTTTTCCTCCACCATGCCCCTCTGCCATCCCGTTTTTTACTCCGAGGCCTTCCAACCACAGACTGAAACCATGAGTCAAAATAATCTTTCCCTCCTTTAAATGGTGGTTATCAGGGATTATGGCCAGCAATGAGAAAGTGACGAAACAGTAACAGTACTCCAAATGAAAGAGCTATCATAATTTAGAAATTTGAAGCAAAAGAACAAAAGGAAGACTCTTTATAAAAAAGGAGAAATGCTTTGAAATCTGTTCAGGATAAAATAAAACTCTTAATTTATATTACAGTGTTTTTCATCTGTCTTGGAAATAAGGCAAAACTATATGTTATTTAATGAAGGGGAATGCTTGAGAAATATATTTTTAGACAATTTTATTATGAGTATTAGGTGATTTTGCTATTGAGTAAAAATCATAGAGTGTACTTACATAAACCTGGGTAGTGGTGCCTATTGCACACTAGCTTATGGGATAGCCCGTGGATCACAGGCTACAAACCTACACAGCTTGCTGCAGGATTCAGTACTGTAGGTAACTGTAATGGAATGTATTTGTGAATGTAATGTCGACACAAGTCTAGCATTAAAAGGTAAAATAAAAGCACTAAACAGTTGGAATTTTTGGCTTATTATCATCTTGAAGGACCACCAATATACATGTGTTTTCCATTGACCCAAATGTTGTTATGTTGCACATGACTGTATAAAGAAATAGGCAAAATAAATGGTTCCAACCCTCATAATGTTTATATTTTAGTTGACATAGAGTTAAGTACCTAACCATTAAAAAAATAATATCATCGCCATAGTAATAATGACTATATAGAAGTGTCAGTAGCAAAAGCACAGTAGAGGTAACCAAGATATAGGTTGAGAGAAAGATTTGGTAAGCAAATGATGCTTAAATTGAGAAATCAAGGAACATCTAAAGAGCACGGTGGGGACAGACAGAGAAGGTGTCCCCCCAGCTAAGACAACAGGATGCGTGCGATCCACAATACAAGGAAGACCGTGGTGAAACAGAGTCACCAAAGGGCAACAGTCCTCAGAGGTGACATGATGAGGATTTTACAATTAATCCTAATTAAGACTTCACATATATTAATTATTACATCAATCAGGATACGCTAGTTTATACTGAATAACAAATTTCCCAGACCTCACTGGATTAAAAGTATAAATTTCTGTTTTGAAGTGGGGACCCCGAGTTGACCCCACTGGCCACTCAGAGGTCACGTCATCTGAGTGTGAGAAGGACACTTGCCACACACAGAATGTATGCCGATTTGAGTCCTTTATTAGCTGGCGGTCGAGAGTGGGCTCACGCATCAAAAACTCTTGGCAACCAATGCAACACAGAAAAGGGTTTTATACAGGCGAAGAAGACCACAATTACATCAGAATCAGAAGATTGTTATAGAACTGTCAGTTAATACATTTTTTCAAGAAAAGCAATTTATCATTGGCAGCACTAGGTGCAGGCTGTTCTGCCCCACGGAAGGTGGCTTCATGTGGAGCTTGCAGAGAGCTAACAGTTCAGCAAAAGGTCAGGTTCCCATGGAGGCCACCTAACAAATAAGAGCTAGTATAAAATGGATGCCAGGTTCCCATAGAGGCCATTTAACAGGGAGGAGCTAAGATAAAATGGAGGCACTTTGGCCATCACAGTTTCCCATTCTTACTACTATCAGGTAGCTCCTTGTAGAAACAGCTCGCCTCTTAAGTTTCCAGGTCCATCTCGTCTCAAAGGAAGAATTGAATGAGACAAGCAAAAATGGTGACAAATAGGAAGAACCCTCGAAGACATAGGGGTAGGAAAAAAATTTATGAACAAAACCCAGACTGCACGGGAAACAATACAAAGAATCAGTGCTTGGGACCACATGCTATTAAAAAGTTTTTGCACAGCAAAAGAAATCACCAATAGAGTAGAGCGAAAACCCACAGACTGGGAAAAAATTTTTGCTAGCTATCCATCAGACAAAGGTCTAACATCTAGAATATACAAAGAACTCAAAAAAATTAAATCTCCCAAATTTAAAGACCCAATCCAAAAATGGGCAACTGAAATGAATAAACATTTCTCACATGAAGAAATAAAAATGGCAAATAAATATATGAAGAAATGTTCAACATCACTAGTCATTCAAGAAATGCAAATCAAAACAACGTTAAGATTCCACCTCACTCCAGAAAGAACTGCATATATGGAAAAATCAACCAATAACAAATGCTGGCGGGGCTGTGGGGAAAAAGGAACACTCCTCCACTGTTGGTGGGAATGTAGACTGGTCCAGCCACTGTGGAAATCAATATGGAGATTCCTCAAAAAACTATAACTGGAGGTTCCATTTGACCCAGCTATTCCCCTACTGGGGATCTTCCCAGAAGAATTAAAATCATCATACC
>PVJO010028873.1:0-17541 GCA_004026905.1 Hystrix cristata
CACAGAAATCTCATCAAAGAAGGCTCTAGATCTAATGGGGGTGCTCCCAGAGGGAGAGACCCCAGATGCTGAGAGGTGTGGCAGTGAGATGGCCCTGAAGAGGAGCAGCTTCTCAGCTGGCAGGAGCAGGGTATGGGCTCGACAGGGAAGTGGCTGTAGGAGCCAGCACTGGGGGTTCTGGGGGAATCGTGCACAACAGGCTGGGCTCGGATTGGTGCAGGACGAGGGACCTAGGGCAACACGGGCACTCTGAAGAGGGCCACCTTCCCTGACCAGACACACAGGTGCCAGCCAGCACTCCTAACGTGAGCCACAGAGCACGGCCTGTGGGTGGAAGTACAGTCACAGCGAGGTAGCTGGTTGGTCCAAGTGAAAGTGGCGAGGGTGAAGGGAGGCTTGGATGTGAAAGCAAGCAAGAGGCCACACATGTTGCAGGGGAGACCAAAACTACCTGCAGCTGGATACGCAAGATGGCAGAGGACAGGAGGAGGGCATGGTGTGGGCAAGGGGACTTCCCTGTGTGTGTTTCTGAGGACGGCTTGCCCTCCGGGTCAGCTGCTCACCACATGTCGCCACAGGCAAACTGAGAGTGAGTGCCTGCTCATCGCTATGGCAAATGCGTGCCGCTGGGACATGAGGCGCAGATCGCTTTCTAGTAACTCATTCCTGTTGCGTCTTATAAAAGTACACCTCGTGATGGACTGGATATGAACAAAAAGAGAACTGGACCTCCCTGCGGCCCCAGCAGGTGGCCAGAGAGCTGCAAGGATGCGGCCTGGAGCTCAGGGAAGGGCAGACAGAGCAGGCAGCAGGAGCCATGGCCAGAACCATGCCTAGGCTGGGGCAGACCCTGGCCATCACCACAGGCCTGGAACAGGCCAGCAGAGACCAAGTCCAGGAGGAAGGGCCACACAAGGGGAGTTGGGGGAGGGGCTGTGACCAGGCGGAACTCACTGCCTCTGTGCACTCTGGAAGGGCGTCTCTGTCCAGCTCATCCCGACCACTCTGGGCAACCTATGCAAGGTTTGCTCCGGCCTGTACGGAAGCACCATGACACACACACCCCCGTACTGACCCAGGAGACACACCCAGGCCTCGAAGACAGTGACAGGGCACCTCTGTGCTCCCACAGGAGGAAAGCACTTACCTGAAGTGGGGTCCGATGGCTGCCACACGCCGCTGCACGCTCCCTTTGGCCCACCGATTTTGGATTTTTGGGGACAAGGGGCACTGCGGCAGGCTGGAGAAGGTCTCCACTTGGTCAGAGCTGCAGTACTTGACGATCTCAAGCTGCTGCACCAGGAACTGCTTGGACAAGAAGAACAGTGTGGTGACCCACGAGCCGCATGACCCCAGGGCCAGTGAGGGCAGCCGGGGGCAGGCTGGGACAGTTGCACCTTCCCCTCAGGGCACATCCCTCGGCTCAGTGGTTCCCAGTAAAGCCCGGGCCCCCAGCATCTGGGTGAGCAGAGCTGAGTGTGGGGCAGGTAGGTACAGCGAGCCACTGCAGTGGGAAGGGACTTCCAGGGGACAAGGTCTGGGCTCTCGCTTCTTATGCTGCCAGCGTGTCCGCTTCCTTTGTCTCTGCAAAAAGCGGCCGAACTCCTGCTCCACTGTCATGTGCCGGGGCTCTGCCACCTCCCGCATAAACTGCCAGGACAGAAAGAATGCTCGCTCCACTGGGAGGCAGAGAAGGTGGTTATCGTTTAAATTGTAAAAGAAACACACACCCTTGGGTACGACTTGGAAATGGAGTAAAGTATGACCAAAAAAAAAAAAAAAAGAAAAAAGAAAGAACACGTATAAGTCCACTTCCCAGAGCTCAGCCACATTAGTGTTTGGAATGCTTCCTTCCAGCCTCTTCTCCAGGCTCCGTCCTGTTCACTACAGGTCACGGTGCGGGGCAAGGCGGGGTGTACACGTGCCAGCATGTCTGTCATGTGCTTGGTGCCCTGTGGGTCTGGGACAGGATCTATCCTGCAGAACCTACCAGTCCTGCTAACAGCCTGTGGTTGAGGACGTGAGGTTGGTTGCTCGGGGCTCTAAGTCGGTGAGGGCAAAGCTGGGGCTCTGGCTCTAGAGTCCCCCTCTTTGTCTTCATGTTACCTGTGCAATGCAGGCAGCCACACCAGTCCAAAAAGAAGCAATGAAATTCAGGCATTAATAAATAACCTGCCAAGTTAAAAAAAAAAAAAAAACAAAACAGAACCTGATGGATTGATTAACTGCTGAATTCTATAAAATCTTTAAGGATGATATATCACCAATACTCCTCAACCTCTTCAATAAAATCGAAAGGGAAGGAGTGTTTCCAAACTCATTTCTGGAAGCCGGCATCATTCTGATCCCCAAACCAGACAAAGACCCAAGTGAAAAAGAAAAGTACAGGCTAATCTCCCCAATGAACACAGATGCAAAAATCATTCATAAAACATTGGCAAGTAGAATGACACAAGTCATCTAAAGGATCACACATTCAGGACCAAGGAGGCTTCGTCCCAGCTCCAAGAATGGTTCAACATACACAAATCAACAAATGTAATATGCCACATAAATAGGCAAGAGCAAAACCTACATGATCCTAGCAATAGATGCAAAAAGAGCTTTTGGCAAAATCCAACACCCCACTTGAGATACAAACCCTGAAGAAAACAGGTATAGCAAGACCTTACCTGAATCTGATAAAAGTCATTCATGACAAACCAATGGCCAAAATCGTATTAAATGAGAAAAAAAACTGAAAGCTTCCACTCTACAATCATGAACAAGACAAGGATGCCCGTGTGACCACTTCTGTTCAACACAGTATGTGAAACATTAAGCAGAACGTGCAGACAAAAGACGGCAGTAAAAGGAGTAAGTATAGGAGGGAAGAAGTGAAATTACCATTATTTGTGGATGACATTATACTCTATGGAAAGGACCCAAAGATTCCATCAAAACACTTTTGGAATTAATAACCCATTTCAGCAATGTAGCAGGAGACAAAATCAACCACAAAAATCATGAGCATTTGTGTAGACCAATAATGAACTCATTGAGAAAGGAATTGGAAAATACTACTATTCACAATGGCATCAAGAAAAATTCAATACTTAGGAATGAACCTAACCAAGGAAGTGAAAGACCTCTACAATGAAAACTACAGTGCTCTGGCAAAGGAAATTGGAGAGGACATTAGAAAATGGAGGGCTGGGGATTGAGCTCAGTGGTTAGAGTGCTTGCCTCACAAGCACAGGGCCCCAAGTTTGATCCCCAGCACCAAAAAAACAAACAAACAAGCAAACAAACAAACAAACAAAAAACCTTGAAAAACAAAATGGAAAGATATCCCTTGTTCCTGGATAGGCAGAACCAACGTTATCAAAATGGCCTTAACTGCCAAAAGTGATATATAGATTCAACACAATCCAAATCAAAACACCAATGGAATTCCTCATAGAACTAGAGAACACAATTCTAAAATTCATTCAGAACCAGAAGAGACCCAGAATGGCAAACACAATCCTGGGCAACAAGAGCCCTGCAGGAGGCATCACAATACCCGCCTTCAAGGAAAATGGATTCATCTTGAGACCATCATGCTTAAATATCACACACTTACTCTTATATGGGAAAGCTAAATTGTAAAGAGCGAAATAAAAGTGGTAATAGGAAGTAGGGAGATAGATCTTTCTCAAATGGGAAGAGAATCAAGAGCTGGAGGGAGAGGAATGGGAGAGAAGAGAAAGGGGATGAGAAAAGGAATTATGATACATCATGTACATATACCAACTCCACACAAGGAATTTAAACATTATGTACTGCAAACAAGTATAACCAATCAATCAGTCTTAAAAGTAGCCAAAAGAAGAGCTGTGAATTGGACTTAGGGATAGACAATTTGCCTAGCAAGCACAAGGCCCTGAATTCGATCCCCAGCACCCACCCCCCAAAAAAAAAAGGTAGACAAAAGAAAAATACAGCCCAGTGTGGTGATACACACCTGTAATCCCAGCACTTGGGAGGCTGAGACAGGAGGATCACCATGGGTTCAAGGCCATCCTAGACTACACAGTGAGTTCAAGGCTAGCCTGAATTACGCAGCAAGACCCTCTCTCAAAAATACTGAGAAACAGAATGCAAGCCAACAATCTTAAAAAAATATAAGCTAATATGCTCACAGCAATAAACTGCCAGCCTAGAATACCAGGTCCAGAGAGAATATTCAAATGCATCAAAAATGAAGGTAAACTACAGAAAAATGAGTTTATTTCCAGCAGGGCTATGTGACAGGAAATACTAAAGAAAATCCTTTAGAGTGAAGAATGATTGTAAATTTGAGTAAAAAGACAGGCACACTAAAAATATTGTATAAAATTTCCCTCAGCCTATGTGCATAACTTGTACTACAAAGCACAGATCAATTATGTGTTTAGACCTGGGTCCCATCTGAGTTTTCTCACTATGTATATGCAAATATTCCAATATCTGAAAAAAAAAAAATCCAGAATCTGAAACACTTCTGGTTCTAAGCATTTTGAATGAGGGATACTTAACCTGTATAACCTTGCTGATAATCCTGCGCAAGAGCAATTCACAAACTATGGACTCAGGAAAGGTGGCTGGTCCCAAACCTAGTATGCAGGCCCAAAACACCCATCCTCATCGACAAATGCTGACGGCCAGTATTAACAGACAGCCAACTGACTGGAGAAACGGCTTCTCCTACTGAACTTTTGAAAAAATACCAGCTCTATAAGCACCACTGTGACATACACTGTGTTCCCAAATTTGTGTAGTCAGGCATGTACACCACAATCTACGAGGAAGAGCAAGGCTTGAGAGGGGGACAGGCCTGCCAGGGTCTTGCCAGGGCACCCTCTTTCTATCTCATATCAGGGACACTAAGGTTGGGGGCTGACCCTGCCCTGGAGAAAGAAGGTCGGGAGAACATAGGTGCCTTCATATGAGTTATCCTGACAGGTGAGTAAGCTTCAACCCCATTATAAATAAACCAAAACCCAGACACCTGAAGAGGTCAAGTCAGAGGCTTGTCTACCACCAAGCAATTAACGACACTCAAATTCAGCTCTGCTCCTCTCTTTCCATTTTCCCAGTGTCCTCCCCAATCTTCTTCCCAGTTGTTTTTACAGTGAGAGCATGAGCTGTGCGTGGCTCTCGGCACCACTGTTCTCCTTTCTCTCTGGTCTAGCTACTGTGGTTCCTTCAAATCCACCCTCCTCCCTCCTCCTTTCTCTCTGATCTAGCTACTTTGGTTCCTTCAAATCCACCCTCCTCCATCCAGCCACAGAGCCTTGTGCGATATCCTTTTAAACTTCTGCTCCACACTGCATCCTTCTCTCCTCCAGGTCTACCACCAGCTGCATGGTGCCCCTTACTGAGACAGGCAGAAGCAAGAGGATTGACTCTGAGGGTGGGTCGGGGGCTGCTCCTACACGAGGCCCTGGATGAGAACACGAGGATAGGCCGGACACCTTCCTAGAGCATGGTCTGCAGCCCCAGGATGCACGGCAGTCCCCAGCGCTTCTTTACAGGCTTAGTGCTTCCAATGAGAGTGATTGTGACACTTACTGATACACTCTTCAAGTGCAGTCTCTGTGTCTGGGATACAAAATGTTTCTTTTACCCATTTTCTCAATGATCTCTACTTCCTTCCAGAAGTTAAAGATTCCCCTAGAATAACTCCTTTCAACTAGTGAAGCAGGATACAAAATGGATAAGAAAAAAGAACATATGGTATCAAAGACTTTATTTGGAGAAATGTTGGTAAACAAGGAAGGACAATAAGTGCATAGTTCATTAAGTTTCCGTTTCTATAACAAGAAGAGGGGGAGACAGTACACCTCTTCATATAATTCAACATATCCTTCTGCCTTTCTCAAATTTGTTAAGCACTGATGCTGCTCCATTAAAATATAGTTTTCCTAAAAATAAATAAATAAATAAATAAATAAATAATAAAATATAGTTTTCCTGAGTGAATTCATCTCTAGTGGATCAAACTTACTTTTCCAGAGTTGAGTTTGTGAATTCCATTTGACTTCAAACCAGGCGGGGCCTGGACAGCCTTCGGGACTGACAGTGATCCTGCAGGGACATCTCCTGCACTTCTTCACGGCCTCCGTCTGCCACCCATACTGTTCTTTTGTTTTACTTCTCAGTTTCTTCAAGTGAAGGAGTGAAACACCTAAATTACAGTGAAATCGGAAGTAAGGCTGCATCAGAAAGTGTGACTCCTTCATGGTTTATTACAAAAGTACCCAAATAGGGGTTGGAGATTTAGCGCAAGTGGCATGCAGCTTGCCTAAGACGTGCAAGGTCCAAGTTCGATTCGCACTTGGAAAAAGTACCCCCCTGAAAAAAGTACCCAAGTAACACTTTTAGTTGGAAAATTATTGAAAAATAGAGAATTACAAATCAGGTCACTTTACTTTTACAGGAAAGCTAGAACATTTTAATGCACTATGGTCATAATGTAATCATAAGACAGATGCTATAAACAGATATAATGTCTCTCGTGCATTCATAAGTGCACTTTTATGAGATACTCATTAGTTTCCTTGTTGTCAAATAATTCTAATTTTTATTTCTTGGAACTTGCCTGATTTTAGATTTTAGTGTTTATTCAGTGCCTTAATCCTTCAATTTATAGAGTCTTAGACCTTTCATTATCACCAGAAAGTGCCTAATGCTGCTCTTAATTGTGGTAAGGAGTCTTACTATGATAGCTACACTCTTAGGAAATTTCTAAGTGCACATGACAGTATTGTTATATACACAGGCACGCTGTTGTAAGGCAGAAGTCTAGAACTTACACACCTTCTCTAACTATCTCTACACCCGGTGCACTGCAACTCCATTCCCCTCATGCCCTGACCCTGGAAACCACCACTCCACTGTCTGATAAGTTTCTCGATGTTAAGTGCTTCATATAAGGAAAACTGTGTAGTATTTGTCCCTCTGGGCTGGGCTTATTTCACTAAGCACGATCCAGAAATGTCACTTCTGGGTTCCTCTCCAAAAGAACAGAAATCAAGATCAAAGAAATCTGCACTCTCACGTTCACTGCAGCACTTTCCAGAACAGCCCAGATGTAGAAACAATAGAAATAAACTGATGACAGATTAAAAAAAAGTGGTGCATACAATGGAATAGTATTCTACCTTTAAAAAGAAGGAAACCCTATTAGTAGAGTCAGGAAACAAAAGAGCTGAATGAGTCACTCTCTTTGCCAAAATTCAACTATAACCATCACCTTAATGTTTACCTATGCTTCAGTTTTCTTAAAAGAGGTACGAAATAGAATAACAAAAGCCTGAGCGATTGCCCCCCACGGGGGGGGGGGTGGCAGAACTCTGGGCCAGTGAGCAATTCAGGAAGAGGCACTGGGAAGTCAGAGGTGGCTGCCCTTTAAATTCAGAGTCTGAGTTAGCACAGGTGCCTTTTGCTGTCTTTTGTCCTTTGTGCCCTTTTCTCCTTCCCCTGTCCCCTCTGCTCCCTTCCTGGTGAGCTCCAGTAAACGTAGCTACTTATTACCTACTACAGAGTGTACCCTCGGCAATCCTTTCCTCATCGTACACAAGAACCTGGACTCTTTTTGGCCCACTCAACTGTAACTACTATATGTAACGAGGGACATGCATGTATTCTAAATGGAGCTAGTAGCCACAGAATTTTATCTGTGAAAGACAGAAAGCTCTATAGAACTTCTCTCTCACACACATTACAACTGAAACCCTGGACACAGGATGAAAAGTGTGTACTGTACTTCAAAATGCTAAGAAAACAGAACCAGACAAATGGGAACTGGAGTCCAGACTAGAACCACCACCTAAAATGGGCTGTTCTGTGTTGGATTTTCCCCTTCTGTGTCTTCCAGCTGTCTCTAGGGGAGATGAATTTAAAAAGTCACTGAGAGGAATGATTCTGGGAACAACCCTTGTTTCTATACAGAGAAGTATGACTTTCCAGGGTGGGGTGGGGGCTTGCATCTGACGATTAAAGGGGTCAGCCCCACTTCTGTTGTTCTCACCAGTTACAAGGTTGTCCTGCAGTCTCAGGAGTGGCAGAGGGACCTAAAACCCTAACAAATGACCCATCTCCACAAAGGAACAGGTAGAGCGTTTCTCTTGTCTGAAGAGAGTGAGGGAAATTGTCACTGTTTTTATTCTTTTTCTGCTGCTGCCTGCCTGAGAGTCGACCTGTCATGGGGAAGTGTGAGGGGCCCCCAATCAGCAGGGGAGTGTAGGTGAACTCTACAGAGGACACAGCTGGAGAAAGGAATTATTTAAGTCTGTGTAGGAGCCAACACAACTCCCAGACTCATGCTGTGCTGCTAGCACAGAACAGATCTGAAGAAGCAGAGCAAAGGCTCTGAGAAGTGACCACAGTGGAAACTCCCACTCATCCCCCAGGAAAACCAATGGACGGAGAGCCCTGCAGACACCATCATGCAGCAATGGCCCGAACTCTGCCATGAGGGTGCAGTAAGAACTCTGACCCTGCTGCCTTGACTGCTTAGCAAACAACAGGAAAAGGAAAAGGAGCACTCTCCCGGGGACTTTAATAGGAACCACAGCTCACAACACAACCAGCACACTGCCCAGGACACTACCCAAAATTATACAACAGAATATACAGAAAATCAGGAAAACCTGAGCACTTCTCAAGGGAAAAGACAATATCCAGCCCTGAAACAACCCACATAAAGGAAGGATCACGCAAAGCATCTGTTACAACCATTCTCAAAAGAAGAGAGGCGATTACTCAACATTGATGGAAATAAATACATTCTCCCCTGAAAAATAACAAGAGTCAGAGTCTGTAGGTCAATAAGATGATAATTGGAAGAACAAATAAAAAGGAAAAGGAACACAAAGTTAACAGAGTCTCAGAGACACGTAATGTAACAAAAAGTTTTAACGTCTGTACCACTGGAATGGGTGAAGAAGGAGTAAAGGGGGTTGAGGAACAACATCTGGAAGGAAAGGAATGGTAGAAAAGCCACAGATTCATGAAAAACAGATCTAAAATGCTAAGAAAGTCTCACCTGCTACGTGCTCAACCTGATAAACAGCAAGCATGAAGACAACTCTCGAAAGTACTCAGAGAGAACGACGGGTCCCATATAAGGAAACGGCAATACTAGCCGGAAGAGACTGAAAGAATGTCTTTCGGTTCTAAAGAAAAGATCACCCCACGTACTGTGTATGTGGAGGGATCCTGAAAGTACTGAGGGCCAAACAAATATAAACACAAGGGTTAATGGAGGAGAAAACCCGGGAGAATTCATGACTACAACACTTGCTGCAGAAATGTACTAAAAGAATTTCTGCGGGTTGAAGGTGAATGACAGGTAGGAGAGAAGAGTGCGGCCAAAACTGGCTGGAAAGCAGGCTGACCTGTTAATCGTGGAATGTCAAACAGATCTGACTTCTCGAGAACAGTCTAGACCTGAGTCAGCCCGAGCCACCAGCTCTCAATACCGCCTCTCAGGACCCAGATGGAGACGTTCTCGTGGGTTTCCTCGAGATTTCAACAGTATAAAATAAAGGAAGCCATGAGGAACCGTATTGTCTCTTTTCAGGATAGCCCATACCATGACTCTCAGGCGCAGTATATATTTTTATTTCCTCTTTTTAAATTTTTCTTTCAGGATCATGATTAGTTAAAAAGTGATCAAGTCCTCTAAGTACTTGTTGCCTTTTCAGGTTGTGGTATGGCTGATTCCCAGAGCTTTAGCTCAGAGTTGTGTTACAATTTCTGTTGTACCGTGTTAGTAAACAGTCATTTGTAACCACGTTTTGAAGGGGCTGACTGGAAAACAAAAACACATGGTGATTCATTCCCTATTTGTTATGGTTTGTATCTAGATGTCCCCCCAAAGCCTCATGTGGTAAGAGATAGCTGGATCTAGAGTGTGGGCTGCCCTGAGGGCAGGTAGCCTAGATAGATACAGGAAGAAGCTTAACTAGCTGCTTGTTTGCATTGCTGATTTGCATACATTCCTTGCATTTTCCTCACTTTACTTTGCGGCTGGCTGCGAGTCCGCCACGCCAGCCGCGCCGCCTCGGACCCAGCGGACTATAGACTGAAACCTCTGCAGACTGTGAGTTAATAAACCTTTCTTCCTCTAACTTTGGGTGTCGGATATTCTGTCCCAACAACGAGAGAAAAGTAACTAAAACACTATTGAACCTAGGATCAGTGATTGGCTAAATATTTAGTAAGAAGCCATTCTTATCTCACATAATTGAATTCCCTCCCAGCCCATTTGCAGGTCCTATGAAAGAAGACATTCCCGGTGTGAGCATCAGGGGAATGATGATGTGATGAGTGGATCTGGCACTAGAGACAGAGAGTGTCTGTGCTCTCCGGGTTACGAAACCAGACTGTTGCACTGTGCAGGGAGAGTCTTTTCCAGTGCTGCTGAGAGGGCAGTTAGGTAGAAGACAGGCCACCTAAGATTAGTATAAATCTACACCACGGATCTCAGCCTTGGCTGCGCTTGTGAGTCAAGTTGGAATGTGCTTTTAAAAATATTTATGTTAAAAAAAATATGCTTAGGGCCCATTTCCTAAGATCCTCATGTCAGTCTGGGATAAGACCTGGCCATAAGAATCTTTTTAAAACTTCCTGATGATCTGAGTATGCCCGCAAGGTTGAGAACCACTGAGCTAAAATTCACCTAGAGTTTTCCCATCTGCAAAATAGAGAATTCTTCCTCCCTCCCTTTACTGCCTCATAAAGGATACTGAGGGTGAAGGAAAGCATAATAATAGGAAAGCGCAGTGCTGTGAATGAAAAGTGTGCTGAAAGGCAAAGCAGTGTTTGTTGTGTTTCAGCTGCAACCACCATCAGGAAACATGAGCAACTGAATTTGAGTCTCCTTGGGAAACTGGGAGCCCTTCCTTTGGCCCTCCACTGAAGCATGCAGCTGTGGAAGCAGAGGTTACTCCTGCTCCTTCACACTACCATCTGCGGTCATATTTGAGTTGAGCTGTTTGAATGATCTGGTTTCACACAGGAAAGAAGAAATATTAAAGCTGAAAGTCTGTAATGTTCATTGGCTTGTAATTAAAACTTTCATACAAGAAATTCTGTGATTAACGGATATGATTTCCTAGCTGCCATTATTTTTCCATCATTTGACTTTTGAATGCTAAGCCATTTATTTCATCGCTTACTCATGGAAGTATAAATGCAGATTTGATTAGACACCTAAAGCAAGTAGGTTTTTCCCAGCTGTATATTTGACATCATGGCTGAATGATTCGAAATCTTCTGATCTTTGGATATGATTCCACTGTGGAGTTTCAAAAAATAAAACTTTAAACCTTATTGTAAAACAAAACCAAAAAATAAAACAAACCCAGTAACGTTAATTTGGGATACAGTTACCTTATGACAACAGGAAAAGGAAGGAGAGAGCTGAGGCAGGAAGAGGGTGTGGCCTGAGCTGGCGGGGCAGATGGGCGTGACCCTAAGGGAGTGGCCTACACCTGATGTCAGCCAGGGCGCCAAATCCAAAAGCCTTCTTCTCACCAGATTGGGAACTCTCAGGAGAACTTGGCCCACATACATCTGAACGACACCGCCAGGTGTCTCTCTTGCTCCCAAACCCCGTGCTCTACCCTCTCAGACTCTGTCCCAGGCTGGCTCCCTAGCCCCTCCCCCTTTCGGATCCCTAACTGCCGGACTATTACATTCAAGGGGCAGAACCAGTTTCTTCTTTCTTTCTTTTTGCTGTATAAATAAACCTTCCCACCTCATTCAAATTGTCCCTTCAATTTTTTGTCCACAACAAATAAGAACCTGGAACTTGAGAAACAAAAGAAGACGAACTGAATGCTAAGTATTTGGATAAATGACACTGGTTATTCTTCTCTCAAACTCACATACACATATATACATACGGACGTATATAGATGACATTTCATAGGCAGGGCAGTGATGGCGAACCTTTTAAAGACGACTGCCCAAACTGCAACCCAAAACCCGCTGATTTATTGCAAAGTGCTAGCACTGCAATCGAACCTGAATACGGAGGCATTCGTGTAGAAAAAACAACTCATACATTAACATCTTTTCTTTTAAAAGAAAAACGACACGCATGCTGCCGTGAGTTAACCACCACTGGAATAGAGGGAAAAATAATCCATGTCTACAAGGCTTCCAAATTTTACTGAGACTCTAAATGACAGGAATCTAGATGGTTACCATCAGGCCCACTGTGAAAGGATTAGAACACCTAGTATTACTCTCAGAACGACTAAAACACAACAACAAACACCCTCAAGAAAAAGGGGATCACCTGTGTATCTAGAAGCCACGACTGAGGTAGCTCAAACATTCACATAGAGTGTTAGTTATTTTTCTAGAGTCGGTGGTTTGCAAGAGAGCAGATTTAATACAGGACAAGTCCAAGTTACAACATTCACACAAGCCAAATGCAACAAGGCTGCAGACCATCTACACATGCACTGAAGACACAAAAGATCCAGTCAAGGGCTGGGAACCCACGCCCATGTCCCATGGACATCAGTGTCTGCACTAAAAGGCTGAAGAAATCTATACTGGAACCAGGACACCATACGCCAGAGATGAAAAGCAGCGCTCCCCGGAAGCAAACAGCAGCCATCTTAACCAACAGCAAAACCCTGAGCTCCTCCTGCGATGAGAAGAGCTGAGTTCCCTCCAGGACAATCAGCCTCAACACAGCTCCTGGGAAGCAAACAGCCAGGGCCTAGCTTCTGCTCCCATTCTCCTTTAGGCTGCGTCAACAAACCTCAGGTGGCTCCTCTAGGTCCAGACCGCACCGATTCAGTTCGGCTGGGTGCTCCTGACCACAATACGTCCACCACATAGAGGTTTCTTTCCTTCTTATTTTTTTTTTTTGAAAGAGGTTTCTGAGAGAACAAAACATTGATTTTTCTTGGTGAGCTACCTAGCAATGGGAGTTGAGTCCCAGGGTGAGGGTGCGCCTCCCAGCCTGCCCAGGTCCACACACCAGCTGCCACGCAGCAGACCCTGAGTGAGGCCAGCGCTTCCTTCTTGGGAGCCCTCCTTTCTAGAGTTCCCAGGGTAAGAGCGGAAAGACTCACAAGCCTTGATCCAAAAGCTTTCAAGTCATGCAGGAGCTGCTCAGGCAGGAGCCCTGCTCCCCTGAGTCTCTCCTCTTACAGTCAGGGACCATGCATGACAGCCCCTGGCCACAGCGCTCGGGGGCTCTCAGCTGGACCCCTACAACTGCAACAACTCATTCCCTTTCAACTAGCGCCCTCAGTCCTCAGGAGGGCGGGAAACCTCATCGGATCCAGGGTGCAAATCTGCAGCCTTTTTGCACACAGCCCCTCAACATCTTGGGCTCCAGGACCCATCTTACTTGAGCACCTTCCTCCCTGCTATGCTGCAAAATGTTGCAAATGCCTGGGCTGCTTTAGACCGTTTGTGCACGGCAGGCTGCCCACCTGCCACCTGCTACCATTCTTCCCTCGTGCCTCAAAGCAACAAAGTATCACTGCCGTTTGGACTCCGGACCCTTTCGCAGCTCCAAGAAGCGTACTCCACTCACTTTTGAAAAAGAAGTATCCCACATTCCCAAAAAGCTCTGGTGGGCACTTCCCTGGGCTAGTTTGCCCCTCTCCTTCCCCCTCGGGCCTTCGGGGGGCAGAAACCTGCCCCAGAGGCCCATCTGCCTGGGTCCCTCACCACCCCTCCCCAGAGCCCCGGGCAGGCACATCCCACTTAGCCACCTGTGCTGACAATCCACTTCCACTCAGCCCACAACACATCCTAGCCTTCCCCTCAGGGTTTGGGGAAGAGTATCCAAAACAGTTCCTGGACCCTGCAGACCCCGTGGCCCTTACCTCAACCAGCAGGCTGCCTTCACAGGAAGCTGGGCCTCACTGCAGCCAGTTTTTTACATGCCCTGTAGCTCGGCCCCCACTACCAAGCAAGCTGACTGGCTCTTTGGTTCATGGAGCAACAGGCTGACGATGAAAGGGGAGCCGATGGTCCTGGGGGGCTACCATCTGCCTTCAGGCACCTTCTTGGACAGCGAGGCCTGATTCCTTTGGCTCCGAGACTCGGTCCTTTGCCTAAAAACCTCCATGGGCAGACGGCCACAGAAAAAGACGATCACTGCTCCCAGCCCTCCTGTATCAGTTTGACTAGGAGAAATGCCATCGCCAGCTCGTACAGTTCCACCGAAGGGTTACCAGGGCTGCGCAGGAAAGGTGCAGTCACAACGTGCACCAGGCCGGTGCTCAGGTCCACCAAACGACCAAGGCAGGAGGCTGTCCAGGATCCCAGCTCAGCCCCAGAAGGTTCCCAGAAGACCGAGAACAAAAAGGTGGCAGACCAGACATCAAGACAGGCAGACACCTTGAGGAATTACCTGCCCACAGTGGAGGATGCTGGGCCGGGGAAAAGGAAGATTCCCCTGCTGCGGCGCAGGCAAGGGGAGCCTCTCGTGCTGCCACCACCTCCCGAAGTCAGTTATCACATCACTACTCGACACATAGCTCAGGAGAAGGAGGCAGCACTTCGGCAAATCAACACGATGCTGAGGGGTAAGTCCCAGTCCTCCAAGGTCAGCAGAACCACCCAGCCCGCCTGCTCTCTACCGCGGCCTGCCCCAGGGACTGCTCCTCCACCCACTGTCCACGCACTGTCCTGCCAGGATGTAAGGAAGAGGAAGAACAGAACTGTGACACCACCCAGTGGCAGCTCAGCAACAGCCCCTAGCCTGCCAGCACTGTGCGTCATCCACCAGGCCACACAAGGGCAGCAGCCCATTAACCCTGCCTCCAGCTTCCTGCCCACAGTGGGGGCCACCCGTGGGCACCAGCAGGGAGCAACCGTCTACCCTACTGTTCTCTTTTTGGCAGCCCCAGCACTTGTGGCTCCAGGCCTGGCCCCAACCAGTATTCCAGGTCCAGGGACTGACACTGGGGTAACCCCAATGGACACAACACCCCCTCAGGATCCTTTCTGCCTAGGCTGTCCCACTGGCACCAGTGGGCTCTCCCTAGGCTCTGCAAACGCTACTGGGACACCACCCAGTGGCAGCGCACCTGCCACAGCCACCCACATTCCCAGTGCTGTGACCTAAGTCCACCACAGCCGGTGGCACTTCTCAAAGGTGCCGGACCAAAGCTCAGGCTCAGCGATGGCAATGGTGGGTTCATCTAGACAAAAGGGTTCTGGGAGGAAGCGGATGCCACCAGATGGTAACACCACCTCTGAGGCACTCAGCATCGCTTCGATAGCAAGAGGGATGCCCAACACCACATGGCACCATGGGAGACCCAGGGACAGGACAACCAAGGCTGCCCCAAAACACATGCCCAAGCTGACCTCTGCCGGTAATCTCCCTGCCTCTCATGGGGGCAGAGTGAGGAGGAAGCTGCCCTTTAAGGCCTCCTCTTCCCCTGACCAGGCCTCTGCACTAACAGCTGCTCAATCAGTCACACGATCATCCACCAGCAGCTCAGCGCCCACTCCCGTGTGGGCCAAAGAGGAAAGCTGTCCTAAGGAACATCCTCTTCCCCCTCCATGCTGCCTCCTGTGAGACCGGTGTGCCTGGCAACCCAAATTCTTCGCTGACCTCAGTGATCCAGGGCAAACTGGAGGCTCAGCAAAGCACGATCCCACTTCAAATGTCTTCCCTGCACCTTCACTCTCAAAGCTGATGAGCATGAGGCTGTGGTCCCCGTGGCTCTCGCTGGTCCATCCTCACACCCGCAGACACAGGCCCTTGCTGGCTTCCCCTGAATGAGGACTCGAACCCCGAGCTCGCTGATGCTGTCATGTCTGACTCTGATGACCTCTCTTCTGAGTCATTCTTCCCTCCAATGATGTAGTTACAGCCCCTCAGGTCTCACGGATCAACCTCCTGTTAATCCAAAAGATCCCCCCAATAGGGGAGGTGTTCTTACTACTGGCAAAAAGAATAATGAACCAATTAAAAGTAGGATGATCTAAAAATAATAAACTTCCTTTAGAGCTTTTCTAGGACAATCAACTCAACTCAACTAGCACTAAACCCATCCTTAGCAGAAGGAAGGACTTCATAAAAATCAGAGTGAGGAAGTGAAATGTAATAACAAAACACAAGAAAATAACAAAACCAAAACATGTCCCTCTGAACACATCGACATGAAAATCCTTTAGCTAGATGGATGAACACGTTCCCGCCAGCTTGAAGCAACACCGGTGGCACGTGCGCGACTGTCTCATCAGGTGGTTTGTGCCATCTGACGGGACTGTCCCATGCCACCCGATGTGGGAGGGTTGGGGACTCAGCTCAGTGGTAGAGCGCTTGCCTAGCAAGCGGGATGGGACAGTCCTGCATGCACCACCAGTGGTTCAGAGCCACCTGGTAGCCAGACAGAGGAATTGTGGCCCCCTAATGAAGGAGTTGGAAGACTCAAACGACAGCATCTGAAATGCCCCTGGAGGTATTCTTAGCAGTCTCTGAGAAATGAATCTAAAGGAAGTCAGAGAAAATACAAAAAACTGTACAACAATAAATCAGAGAACATATGAAATGTATAAATTGTTAAAAGCAAGCAAGTAAAAGTAAGTGAAAAAGGTGAGAGAAAATAGGAACAGAGATGTACCAACTAGGGGAGATCCACTAACTCAGTGCTCAAAAACCCAGTAAAAGCAGAAGACCAGGACTAGATAGTTTGACAGCTGAATTCTACTAAATTTATTTTTCCTTTTTTTTTTTTTTTTGTTTTTTTGGTGCTGGGGATTGAACTCAGGACTTGTAAGGCAAGCACTCTAACCACTGAGCTAAATCCTCAGCCACTCAAAATTGAGTAAGTCCTCACACCAATGGATGTCCAATAAACAGAAAAGAGAATTTGTCCTAACTCATTCTACTAGTCCAGTATTACCCTAAACTAAAGCCAGAGAGACACCACAAGAAAACTAAAGACTATCACTCTTAATAAAATATCCTAAAGAAAATACTACTCAGATGTGTAGTAAAAACTTTACAAGCCATGATCAAAATGACTTATCATAAGCATGCAAAAGCATCTCAAACAATGAAATTAAATAGGGGGAGATTGTAAGGGTAGAATATCAGAGGGACATCCAGACAAAATGAAAGACTCGGTGATGAAAATGGTATGAATTAAGCCAAAAATAAAATACGAGTTTTTATTAAAACTCAAATCATAGGTAATCTCAGCACTCAGGAGGCTGAGGCAGGACTGCCATGAGTTTGAGGCCACACTGGGCTACATGATGAGTTTAACGACCAGCCTGAACTACACAGCGAGACATTTATTTTAAAAAAAGAAAAGAAAATTGCACTAAGGTCCTAAGAGTGGTTTAAGCACATTGTGCATTCCTGAAGGAATGGAGTAAGCTTAAAAAAAAAAAAAGTGATAAAAACAGAGCTGGACATGGTGGTGCACACCTGTAATCCCAGCACTCGGGAGGCTGAGGCAGGAAATTGCTATGAGTTCAAGGACAGCCTGAAGTACATAGTAAGACCCTGTCTAAAAAAAAAAAAAAAAA
>PVJO010028874.1:0-17503 GCA_004026905.1 Hystrix cristata
AAAAAAAATAATTTTTAAGAAAAGTAGGAGGGTATTTTTGGTACCGTTCTACCATCCTGCTTAAGAAAGGCCACAGTTTTTTGGTTACATTTGTGACTCATTGAATTTAACAATAAAACTAGTCCTTCTGTATTCCTAATGTATGCTGATGTTTTGACTCACATAAATGCATGATTTGTTTCCAATCACAAAACTTCCCTATGGCTTATCAAGGGCAGGGTTGTTTTAGCAAAAACATAGCACACAGTGCATAAATAGCCCTCATATATAAACACAGCATGCACAGGAGATTAATACCACTTCCCTCTTTCAAGTGATTAATATTTACCCTGGCAGCTGTAGCGTTTTAGTCTTCTATTAGCTGACAGATGTGAATAAGGGTTGCATCTTGCCTCCACCGAGCTGCTTTATCTTAATACATGTTCATAGCTTGGAGACTATGAAACATGCTCTAGGAATATTTAGAACTCTCACAGGAATTTCTCATGGCTTCCACACATTTTTTTCACAAATACATTAAATCGAATATTTTATTTCTTCAGGGCAAAAAGTTAACTGGCTTGAAACTCACAGGTGCAGAACAAGAAAATTCCATTGTAAATGGGAACATTCCAGAGTTGGCTTATTGGCTTGTTATAGGTCTCCCAATATAGACCATCATGAGAAGTTTGAAAGAAAATAATGATTTATAGCTTTGAGTATGGGGAAAATAAAAAAAAATACAAAATATGTGCATTTGACAGATAATTATATTTAACATTAGATTACATTATATGATCAGAAGCATCATAAGGCATTTTCACTATAGCTAACATCATATTCTTATGCTTTTGAATAAAAAATAAATTGTGATTTCCCATCTCATAATTTTATGCATGATAAGAAACTTTCATATAGGTTTGTTGTTAAAATTTTGGCTTGTGGTTATTTATGGTGCCTAAGTATTTTTCAGAAATTTATTCGAGTGACTATTCTTTTGTATATTACATCTACAATGTAGAAAAAATAAAAGTACAAAATGGAAAATATATATCGTCTCACAGATAATATAGTCTCAAAATCGTATGTACATATACATATATTTTATATAACCATAGACATCTAAATTTATAAATATATTTCAGTGTTACAGATCATGTACATACTTATTCTTTAACACTTATAACATGTGCCTATTAGTAACTATGCACATATGAGTTATGATTTAAAAATATGGCATATGTTATGTTTAAATAAAAATATTTAGCACAATAAAAGACACATTACTATTAATCCCCATCAAAATACTTCCAGTCTCTTTAAACACACTTATCTCATTATCGACATTTTCTGAAAAATTCTGGAAATTTATTTTTCTTAGAGGTCTTTAGCTGTGTTGTTGCGGCTACCTTGATATCCTGGAGTGATTCAAAATGTTTGCCCTTCATGGTCATGTTTAATTTAAGGAGGTGCCAAAAGCAGCATGGAGCCAGATCGGGTGAATATGGTAGATGAATACACACCGTACTGTTTTTACTAGCCTGCCTTTCTGTTGGAAGAAACTCAACAGCAGTATTCATCATATATATATATATTTTAATCACAATTTATAAAGGGAACTTCCAGAACTGCTTCAGAAAATGGCAGGAACAATAGGGTGAGTGTGAAGCAATGGGGAGTGTTTTGAGGGGGATCAATGACAATCTGTGTTTTACCATAACCATGGTTTTTGCCAGGGATCGAACTCAGGGCCTGTGCTTGTGAGGCAGGCACTCTAACCACTGAGCTAAATTCCCAGCCCCTGTAATCATGTGTTTTAAAATTTAAAAAATTACCATATTTTGTGCTTGCTTCAGCAGCACATATACTAAAACCACCATATTTGTAGATCACCCCTTATACTTACAGATATTTTTGTGTATGAATAAACACTGAGGTATATATAGTAGGAAGTTAACCCATATGTAGTTAAAAATCCTTGGCCATATTTTTCCACCCATTAATTAAATATTGTGCTCAGAATGTTAGATGCTTTGCTAAAGAACATTATAAACTAAAAATTTCTGTCAATCCTGTTTCAAGTATGACTAGGAAACAAAAAAATCATAGTCATTGCAGAATAACAATATCAAAGTTACACTTTACATAACTGTAAAAAATATTTGAGGCCAATATATATTATCAATTGTCATCTTTCCCAAAATCACCAGCGAAACAGTCAAAAAAGATAAATCTGTTATACTGAATAGAAGGAGGCTGACCTTGCCTTTCCAGAATTAGGTACATCTTTCGTAAAGAGGCACGGAGCCCACAAAGAATGAATTTAAGGCCGGTTTTTCCAGTCTGAAAGAAGATTGGGCGGAGTGGACTGTGGAATGGGTTTATCCTGATGATCATGAAGGGGCAACTTTTGAAGCAAGAAGAGACGATCAAATTGCTAATGGTAACAAATAAACTTTTTCATTTGGTGAGTGAGGCAATTTTTCAGAAGTGATTATTACCTGGAGCAAGTAGCCACATTATTTTTCATTCTCAGTACTGTTTTATTTAGAGAGAAAAAGTTCATATGATTTCACTATTATGTAAGACAGAAGCAGAGAAATTTGTCGATTTCTACTTTCAGTCTCCTGTTTTTGCATTTTCCCGCCTAAGCTGGAAGATAGAATACTATGGCTAGCGGAGTGGTTCCATTCAGACCTGCTCCACTATTCCACATATCTTGGCTGTGGAGAGAGTTTGTGGTGCTAGTTATTTTAGTGCTTACTCACAAATGCCAGGTTCCCTGCCTGCCTCCTTTCCTCTTTTCTTTCTTTCCTTCTTTCCCTTCTCTCTTTCTTTTTCTTTCCCTTATTTCTCTTTCTTTCTTTCTCTCTCTCCCCCCTCTCTCCTTCTTTCTTTCTCCCTTCTTCCTTTCCTCTCTCTTTCCTTTTTTGTCATCATCCTCCCTTTTTTATTTCCCATCTTCCTCCTTCCTGCTCTCCTCCTCCCTTCTTCCCTCTTCCCCGTAGAATATCATTCATTAGTTCAGTTGATGGTACAGTAGGTGCAAAGCACTGTTTAATACTTAAAAGTTCATACTTTAAACTTGGCAATAGGAATATTAAGAGGAAGTTTGGCAGTTAGTTTTAATCTGTATCTACATCAGAATCTAAAACTGCCCCAATTAAACCAAGTGAATAGATCTGGAAAAATCCCCAGACCTTAGAAAGAACGATCTAGAGTAGTTAGCTAAATGTACCTAATTTCATATTGCTTTGCTTCCGTGTTATTTTTAGTAACATTAAATATTCCCACAAACTGTCCAATTTCAGGTGTAAAACTTTCCATTTAAGTTTAAGATTTCTGTGGGCTTAATTAAGGAAATTGCTTATTTTCTCTGTGAATCTCTGAAAAACAGGTTTTAACACTTGCCTAAATTTCCATATTTCTTTCAAAGCCTAAAAGAAAGAAGTTTAGACATAGAAGAAAATAGTCACGATTTGCCTTTGAGTGCTTAAATATGAGCTATCTATTAAATTAACCATCAACATTTCCTCTTATGGATTATGCTGTTCTAAATACCTTTGCATGAAAGGAGAAATAGGTCAAATGGATCTTGAATGATATTAGTAATATTCTGAAGGCTTCTTAATTTTTCACGATAAAATTATTTCTATTTAGTGTGAGGATGGTAGCCAAAATGCATCTGCACTATAAATCCATTATCGGATTTTAGGAATCATCCAATGGCTATTTTGCTAGACTACCATACATATTTTTTGGACAGTTTGGTTATGTTTAGCTGCAGCTCATCATAAATAGTCCTGGAATCAGGTGATAAAATTTATAAAATAGAACTCCTCAGGTAAGTCTTTAGCTCCAAAGTTTGGATTAAAGTTTAGCTCAGAAATTTAAACCACTCACTTGAGTGATTTAAGGAACAGATAATGTTTACTTTGTGGTTTACAAGACAGCTCATAGTCCCAATATGTAGCCCCACCCCGACCCCCTGTATGTGTGTGTCTGTTTTGGTGGTATCCTTTTAAAAAGCTTCATTTCTGTGCGACTTTACATACAGCATACAGTGTATACTTCCTACAAAAATTTCCAAGTGTTGTTCATATGGAAACTGGACCGTGTCTTTCTCCAAATCAAGTAATAAATTATTTCAAAATATCGGTTGATTAGAGATTATGTTGTTTGCTGTCTAAAACTTTGTTCCAAGATTGATTCTAACTATACAGGAAATCATCTATTCAAGAAATTGGTTTTAAAGGAGGCTTGACTCAAAGTCAAGTGGTATCAATCCACTTATCTGATTTTACTTTTTAACTGTATATTCACTAGCAAATATATACAACAGTCATACCAAGGAAACATTAAGAAGAAGAAGAAAAAAGCAAAATAGTAAAGGAAAATAATTTTTTGACGCTAGTAGTTTTAATTATAACAATGCTGAATATTAAACAATCAAAGGTAAATGGAAATAGATAAAGATCTAAAAGCTATAAGTTTAAAACTGTGACAATGAGAGATTGGAGCTTTCTGCGGTTCTTTGATAGAAGATGTCTACTACATGCAGTCGTTAACCCTAGGGAAATCCAAAATCCTGCCGGAAGTAAGCTTCTCCACTAAGACTGCTTCTAGATAATTCTTTAAAACCTTCAGTTTCAGATTCCCATCCTGGCCAGTTTTCCAGTACTAACATATGCCCTGTGTCTCCTTAATTGAGAGATGTGCATCCACAGGTCTAAGGGATTGATGCTGTACATGTTGTTAACAGCCCTCTAGTTAGATCTTTTTCATTAAGTCACAATTAGTGTGCCTGGTGAACCAAAGGTTTTGAAATAAATACTGGTGAACAAGTTGCTAATCTTGATACATAACTATTCTAATTGGCTCATCCTTTTTCTGGGAGCCGTTATTTCCTAAAACACATCACCTAGCTATTTCTGCCTGTTTTACCTTGTTTAACACAGGCAAAGAAAGAATCCCTGCATGATATTTTGTTTAGTTTAGTCTTAAAGAAGGTAAAATTTTTCTTTATTTTCTAAATTCCTTAGACTATAAGAGTTATGGTACTGTCAAAGTATCTCAATGAATCATCTTAGTAAAAATGATTTAGTGTGAATTAAAATTGGATATTGGAATTTGCAAATCATTTGATTTCTATGGAGACATGTTTAAGTTTATTTTATACCAATGAGTAAAACCTGAAATTTTAAAGTACTGTACACTATATATTGGATGGTATTTTTACATCCATTATTCACATGGAGCTTCTCATTAGACATGTTTAATTTATTTACTGTAGGTTAGTTTTGTGTGATTAAAGCTTGATGTAGACCTATGGTCTCACAACTGAATTTCATTCATCGCTGACTGTATAAGATATGCTTACCAGGCATTGGAATTACCAAGAATCAATTTCTGCAGCCTAAGACTTCTTATATTCTTGCTCTCCAAACTGATTAGAGCAAAATGATGATTAAGTGTGTCTAATGTTCACTAAAGGAGTCCTGAGCTGTTTGTAGAAAAACACCAGACAAAATAATTTTTAGAAATCCTCGGCAATCCAGTAAAAGATGTCATTTTAATAAAATTTTAATTTCTGCTGAACAGTTATTTTTCATTATATTTATTCTGTTTTAAGAAATTACATACAAACTATATTTGTGATACAATAAAAATAATTTTACATAAAAATTGCAATGACAAAGAAAAATTCTGAACTCTTAGAGATATTATCTGCTAAAAATAAATATGTGCTATTTATCTTAAAATTCTAAATTGATTTTCTCTTTTGGGGGGTGCTGAGGATCAAACTTAGGGCCTTGTACTTGGTAGGCAAGTGCTCTACCACTGAACTAAATCCCCAACCCCTAAATTGACTTTCTTAAATTCTGCTTTATATGTTAAATTCTCAGGAGTCAATAGTAGAGAACTAGGAGTTGAAGAAGGAAAATAAATGATTCAGTATTTCAAATTATTAAAAAAATAATTTCCACAAGTATTTTTGTTGGTATACAGACAACATGTAACTATTTACAAATTCTTATTTAAAAGCTTAATGGTTGAAGCCTAGCATGGTGTTGCACACTTGTAATCCCAGCACTTGGGAGACTGAGGCAGAGGATCACCATGAGTTGGAGGCCACCTTGGGCTACATAGTGAGTTCAAGATTAGCCCGAACTATATAGTGAGACCTTGTCTCAAAAAAAATTTTTTTTAATTAAAAGTTTAATATTTGAAATAAAATTGAAATTCAATTTAACTGCTTAAATTTAGAATGACAATTATTATAGACCATAAAAATGAGTAAAGAAGACCGTTAAAATAGAAATTGTTTACAATAATGGGCAAAGAAGCTTGTAAAGAACTAATAGGGATAATTCAGGGCAATTTTAGGCTTTTACCTTATGGATTCAAATTAATAAAATGCATGTAAATACTTGGTAGAGATAAATTGCATGAATAATTTTATTGTGCGAATAAGACACTGATTATTCTTTTGTGCTGCCACTAAATCAACAGTTTAGTATGCTTATTATGTTTGTAAAGTACTGCTTTGTTCTGTTAAGTATGTTTTATAAATAATAAAAACTAAATGATAATGTACTGAGTATCTAAAGTCCATCCCCCCAAAAGATCTCTTTATTTAATTTTTTTGTTATTTATTATCAAGGAAAACTAAATTTCAAAGATAAAGAGAAAATTGGGCACATTACTATTTGTGATGGTGTGAAGAAGTAGATGAATCTTCACTGTCTCAAAACAAGTAGTCATCCAAGAAACGTGGTCGAAACAATCATTTCTGAACATTTAAAATCAGCCAGTGGCAAGCAGCATGTGAGACATGTTGATTCACGGAAGGTGACAGAGTGTGCAATCTTTAGCATGGCCCCTACCCACTTCCACCGCACACAGAAGGTGGGAAAATTTGAACTCAAACAGAGAATGAAGACAACAGTTTTACCAGCCTAAAGAGGCAATCTAGGTAGAAGCAAGTGGTATAAATAAATAAATAAATTTATAGTGAAGATGTAGATTTACCTGATATATATGGATTAAATTATGTTAACCTTTTCTCATTAATTGCTCCCTTAAGTATTTTTGTTATTGTAAGTGCTGGTGGTGTTCTCTTAGATCTCAATCGTATACAGTATAAGCAAATTTTGTTTCACATTTCTTACAGTAGCCCTCTCTTCTTTGGAAAATTTCTATGCCTTAACCGTTCCCAATTTTAAGGTACTGATGTTTAACAAATTATAGAATTTTTCATTGACGTTATCTCCTACTCTGCTTCTTTGTACCATGTAGCCTGCAGTATTAGAATCCAGAAACAAAGGGTATGTTTTAGTGAAGTAAGAAAAGTGGTACTTAGCAGGGAATGAAACATTTCGCCAATTTTGAGAAGAATTTGGAGAATCCACCAAAGGGTTAAATTCCTTTGTTTCCAGGAAGACATGGAAATGAAAAAGGGGGAAGCGATCACGTGTATTAAAATACACAAATTGTGTGACATGTGGTAGATCATTATATAAACATTGTTTTGTTTATTTTTCTGCTATTCTCTCTTTTCCCAGTTTGACTTAATGTGCAAATCACAATAACTGTAAAGTCTGAAATTTTTTTTCACAGGTTATAAGCTTGATTTCCACACTTTATTCAAATCACCATAAGCTTCAAGCCAACAATATTTGATATAGAGAAATACCCTCAATCAAAGTAGAGGGACATTAAGAAGAATTTCAACCCTGGAGAACTGGCATTTGAACTTTCAGTCTCCCTTTCTTATGTTTGAATATGTTTTCTGAATTCCAATAATCTCAGACAAGCCCACATCCACATATAAGTATACAATTCATTATAAAACTAAATGTGTGGAATACTGTTCTACAGATAAATTCAGCTGTATTTTTAATTCTTCTACCACAGGTTCATCTCTATTATCATCAAGTGATTAATGTTGTAATTTTATATGAAGTAGAGAAAAACTTAATAAATGCCTGGACAAAGTTATGCATTTTTCCTTATTCATTTCTAGTTCGGATTGACTTACAGAAAGTTTCAAAATAGGCATCAAAGCTTACCGTTAATGAAGAATGAATAGATAGAAAATATGATCTTAAATGTTACTAACTTCAGAATATATCATCCAAATTACACAAACTGAAGACTATGTAAGTCAACTGAGTTTTCTATATCAATGTTTTCTTCAGGTTTTTTCAGCAAAGAGTAAGTTTTTATCAAATAAATCCGTTTCCAGCAGAGAGGTAAACATCAAAAAAGTACTGGGGCCAAACTTGCAGAGGACAGCATTATCTTCCTATGGACAAAATTAGTTCTTAATATTTAACAGAAAATCATTTCACATGATTTTAACAGTCTCAGCTTCTGCAAACCTTCTGCCCTTATAAAACCAGGAGAAAGTTTTTGATGATATAATATTTTGCATTTTAGAAACAACCAGTCATTAGAGATGATTGGAAGAAATAACATGGAAAAATACTATGTTCAGAAATCTCTAGGCTTTATGTAAGACTATTTGAAAAGGTAAAATTGCCTCTGGCTGTATTCCCTAGAAGAGAGGTAGAATAGCTGAGAAGTGCTTGATAGTCATGAATTAATCGGCGGTAGTGTTTCTAAATAATTCTGAGTGATAGTATGCTCATTCTGTAGATGAAGCACAGTCCCAGAGAGACTGAACTTTTTGCCTCAGCCCAGGAGTAGAGCAGGGGGAGGAGCACAGCAGGCGCTCAGAGTTGCTCCTAGGGGCAGAACCTTTCAAACCTGCAGGAAAGGGAGGACGTTTATACACGTCATGCCTCCTGCTGGAGATTAATTTGCAGTGAATGGCTTGAAAAGTCATTTCTAAACGTAATAGTGTTTTATCCTCCTGTTTGCTTCAAGAGCAAAGCTATCAATGATTTTGCCATAGTTGTGTTAATATCGAGTCATTTATTGGGTTTCTGTAAAAGTAGTTCCTTTGTATAACTTGTTTTGGGTTCAAAATGCAGGCTGAAATGTATTTTTATTCATTGTTTATTTTCCCCTATAACAATTTCAGCGCAATAAACTTTTTCAGGATTATTCAATGAATTTAAATTGTTAATAATAGTTTACAGTGAGTATCCTCTGTGTAAATTCAGACGAACAGGTTCACTTCAAATATGAATGGGTCAAATATATTGAATGAATATTACCTCTTTTACTTTTTGCTAAACAAAACGTGAACAAGTATTTATTCTCAGAAACGGCCATTTATTTTCTTATTAATAAGCTGGAGTGGTACAAGACTCATCCAAAAAATGTTTGGTCAGATTATTTATTTCAAAGAAAAGATCTGAATCTACATAGAAAAATCTAGAAAGAGAAATCTAGATTGAATAATGTATAACATGAAGTACTATTCACTAACATTATTTTGAGGTTAGTTGGTTTGTCAGCAACTTTATTATAAATAATGAACATACCCA
Source organism: Hystrix cristata (assembly GCA_004026905.1). Lineage (NCBI taxonomy): Eukaryota > Metazoa > Chordata > Mammalia > Rodentia > Hystricidae > Hystrix > Hystrix cristata. Next base: position 9,438 of record PVJO010028874.1, read on the forward strand.
TTTTAATTTATTAGAAAGATATATTCACATCTTGGTGAAAGAACGATATACTCCAGCCTTGTACATTTTATTTATATTGTTATTAACAACTCAGTGAAATAGAACCCTTTAGCATCATCTATTGAAATTCATACACATCTGTGTGTTTTATGTTTATACATTTAAGCAGATATTAATGTTTTCTAAATTGAAACTGAGAGAGGATTTGTTTGAAAATCATGAATATGCATAGACTTTCTCAATTTATTCTTTAGAATTTAATATAGTACTTGAGAAAACAATCAAATTTCATTCTTCTAAATATTTATATTCGAATTACAGTGTAACATAGAAAATTGCTTAGATTGCTTATACAGCCTAAAATGTATGAATTTATAAAAATGAGGCAAAAATAGGGCAAACTCTTGACCTGAGGCTACATTGTGATTATACATGGAGTCATTCATGGTTTATTCCAAGATCTTTCTGCTCCAATGTGAGAATGGTACATATTTTGGTCCAGACACTGTGATATGGCTGCTGATCAAAAGTTGTAATGAAATGAACTGAAATAGGAACTTCTGTCTTTATCAGATTAGAGAAATGAGTGCCCTTCCTAAAGAACGTGCTTACACTTACAGGGTGTACCTGAGGGTACAAAAATAGCTTTTATCCCCCCTATGGTCAGCTTAACAAACTGTAAAAACAAGTTTGGTCATATATAATACACAGTAATTCTCATAAGAAGCCAGAAACTTGGTAGAGTTATTCTTAGATGTCAGATGTCCTGCAGTAGGTCCATAGCTCACTATTACGCGAGTTCCCACGTAGTGAAAGTTTATTTATGCCTTTGTCCGCCTCCCTGTAAATATGTCCCTGTATGCATTAAAACTCCTTTTGCATGATTAACTGTAAGAGAGTGTCACACAAGAAAAATAATTTAGAAGGGGATGAAAAGTTATTTTTCTCTGTGACGATTCTTACAGAAATGAATTTCAGTGCCTCAATGTTGCATATTTAGATAGAATAAAACCTGCTGTAGTGTTTGCTGCAGAATGATATAATGACACAATAGCTTGATAAAATAGAGGAAAAAGAAAATGACTTCCTTAAACTTTGAAGTTACGGAATAAACGTGGTATAAAATCTTTTGTTATTTCTGTTTCACAGCATTAACAGTGTATCATCAAACACCAGGAACACCCGAATACAGTCTACCCTGCCCCAGACCGTTACCGCAAGGAATCCGAAGTACAGAATGCACAAGTCAACAGGTGGTGCAGTGCAGATGACACAAGTCCTGGTCTTCAGCCCTCTGTACTCCACCCTTCACACTAGAGTTTGCACATTTATACTAAGACATTTTATTTCAATTTAAAACTTTATTTTTTTAAATTTTCAAGTAATGTATTCCTGGAAAAGTCAAAGATATCATCTACATTTGATATGATGGCTGTGCGATAAAACTAAGCATTTGTGTGTGTGTGTGTGTGTGTGTGTGTGTGTGTGTGTGTGTTTTCTTCTTCTTAGAATGCAGTACAGCAGATACTTCACATACCTGGAGTCAAATTTCTTTTGAAATAGAAGGCAGATTCATAATTTTGGGTCATCCTAAATAGCTGTTATAATATAGCTTGGCATTTTAATATGGCAGGTAGGAAATTAAACAGTTCTTTCAATGATGGCACTGTGATCATTTAAATAACCGACACCACATAAATTACTATTCTGGAGACTCTGGCATTTCAAATCCACTGTCATTTTAAATTCTCTGGAACAGGGAAAGGTGGGTATTTGTTTATTTGTAAATATTACAGTGAAAGGTTGTACAGCACTTCATTTAGTTCTGTGTTAGCTGTGAATTTAAAAGCCACAGAAATGTGATGTCCCTCTGAAATTTTCTGGGGTTTCAATGTCAAAACTGAGTAACCTGTTAAATCCTAGTTAATTGATTAACTCAAACTTGATTAATATTTTTGTGGAATCTGGCATCTATTTTTTTCTATTGAAAGTTCAAATGTATTCTGTCAGCATTTGAAGGATTTGTAAGGAGACAAGTCACTCCAGAATTAATTCTACCTCACCCTTGTGCAATGTAAAGGCAAACAAGTGAAGGACGTATGTACTTAGTTAACAAAGGCAGGTGATTCAATTTTTAAGCTTAAAATCCTTCCATTTTCTCAGTTGTTTTCTAGGCACATTCATTAAATATACTTAGCTCCTAGAAAATGCATCTTCTTGGGACCACTAGGTGTCATCATGTCTGCTTTTAAGATATTTAGCATGCTGGTGGTTTTCCCACACCACATTTTCTAAGACTGTACTAACAGTTCAGATTAGGAGACAATTATAGAGGAAGTGAGAACTGTCAAAGAATGTGAAAGCACATGATAGCCTGGAAAAAAATGACCAATTGGTATATTAGGTTTTAGTATAAAGAAACAATTTCACATTTTACATCCATTGCTTTAGTAAAACGTCAATACCTTACTCCACGTTGGGGTATGATGTGAAAGAGAAAAAAAAATTATTATTTTCAACATTTGGTTAGTAGAAAAAATTACACTCACATCACATGACGAATTTTACTTGGGAAAATTTATCTCATTTCAGTGTCATTGATATTATTTATGTTGTCAGCATTTGTTAAATATTCCCTTTAAGAAAAGATGAATTCTGCATTAAAATGTATGTAAAATGAAAAGAAAAAAAGATGGCTTTTTCCTTCAATGGGGTTAAAAAATCCTTAGAAGAATAATATTTAAAGGAGAAACATACTGCTATAATTTATATCAATATATTTTAATATAAAATATATCATATAACATGGATCTTGGCAAATTGGAATGACATTTACAAATTCCTTGCTTACACATACATCTTAATAAAGAAATGAACTGCCTCATTATTTTTTGATGCAAAATGAAATGCATGAAAAGTTGCATAATATTTTCTATGAATTGCTTGATAGTAGATAGAAGAGGGTGAACATGCCTGAGATACTGGAGTCTGATTTTGCAGATACTCCTGCCCATGACGCTTGCTCTCCCCTAGGCATTAAGGAGGTTGTGACCATGCATGGTTGGGGAGGTGGAGAGAAGAAGCGAGTTTTCTAAGCAGGGAGAGCACCCCAATCCCTGGCCTTCAGACCTTAGCAAATGACATATCTTTGGCGCATCTGGCCTCTTCACCTGTGGAATATGCAAAATAATATTTACCTTCTTGTATTATAAGAGCAAAAATGATGTCAGTACACACTATGGTAGAATAAAATCTTGTCCACTCATATTAGAAAATTGTAACTGAGTTAATTATGGAATAATTTAGACAGCTACAGGCAGGGTACACAGAACCACCATAGAGAGTGATATCCCAACGCTAGTACAGCAGAGCTGCACGCCATGGAAGGAGCCATCAGCCCGTGTCTTAACTTGGGTGAGAGATGCAACTAATTTGAGGCAACCAGGTGAGAAGCCAGGAGAATACATGCACTATCATTCCCACATCCTCTCTCTCTGTTAGGGCTTCCTATGAAGGAGACCCACACGATGGTCAAGCACAGGGCATTCTGGTACAGAACTCTTACAGATCAGTTTCCTAGGACATGTCACAGTTGGAAGAAGATCAGAGCATCACTGACCATGAAACACCATGGCCCCCGTGCTGGTGCCAATGGTACTTTTCTAATGCACAAATTGGACCTTGATAGTACTCTGCCGTGTTACTCACTGTTGTGTTGCTGGGACATAATACTTTTCAAATTAAAGGAGGTGAGGTTTATTTTTAGCTCTTGGTTTCAGAGGGTTCGATTCACGTTAGGCAGGTTCTAAGGAAAAAGCTACGGACAAGAACACACCCTTCCAGATCACACCCCCAGTGACACAGTTCTTCCACCAGGCCCCAACTCATCAGTGGACTAATCCACTAATCAGTGTAGTGCCTCCATGATCCAATCATTTTCCAAAAGCCCTACCCCTGAACATACAAGGCATTCCAGGGGCATTTCAAATCTGAATCCTGAAACTTGCTTTTTAATCTTCTGAGGACACAAGAATAAAACTCATAAATTCTTAATTTCAAGACCATCTATTGTCTACTTGCTGGTTTCCTACACTTCCCTTTCTTCCAGCTGTGCGGAACTATCCATGATTCCTCAAGCTGCTATGTCATATCATCTTTTTTGACAACTACCTTTGTGTTCCTCTTTTTCCCTAGAATGTGTTTTCCTGTCTCCTCATTTAAACAGTCCTGCTTGTACTTCAGAACTCAATTTTCCAGGAAGGAATTCCCTGATCAAAAGCTGAGTTTAAATGCTCCTTTTTGGTATATGAATAGCAAACCTTACTTACATCTATTGTATCACAAATACATGTCCCTTCTTACTAGAACTGAGTTTCTCCAAGGAAAGAAGAATGTCTTATTTTACTCTGTTTCATTTTTTACTGTATGCCTGTTATGTCTTATATCTAGATGTCTCAAAGCCTCACACACTCATAGGTGGGGCTTTGGGGAGCCGATTGGACCATGAGTATGTGTTACTTGGCAGTGGATTAGTCCACTGCTGAGTTTATAGCTAAATACGATTTGGGAGGTGAAGCCCAGTTGGAGAAGGTGGGTCACTTGGGGCAGGGATTGGAAGAGTCTATCTTCATCCCTTCTTCCTTGATCGCTCTCTTTGCTTCCTGCTGCCATGTCATGAGTTCTGTAGCCTTTGCCATGCCTCTATGCCATGCTGCCCTGCCTTGGAGCTGACTATGGACTGAAATCTCTACAAACTGCGAGTCAAAGGAGAGGCTATTTCCTCTTTTAAGTTGTGTGTGTTGGGTATTGTCTCTTAGTGAAACGTAACTAAGACAATTCCTAACAACTTGTCCAAAATTTAGCATATGTAAATTCAACAAATATTTGTTTAATGAATGAATAAACACTTACAATGCCTAGTTTAGTACCTCAGAGCAGACTTATTAACTTTTTTTCTGATAAAAAGTTGCTCATGTGATATGAGTTGGCATCCAGTGGAGAAGGGTGTACAAAAGGAAACACCTACAAAGTTCAAGATTTCTTCTTCAAAACAAGAAACCTGTTGAAGTTGAATGAGTAGCTTACAATTGCCTTGCCATTATCTCTTCCCAAGTACCTTAGACTCACCAAAGGCTGACATATAATTGAAAATTATTTCAGAACATTTGTCTCAAGATGTGAAGACACCATGAAAGTCCCAAAGCTGATAAACCCCTGCAGACAGATAGCAATAATAGTTTATGAAGAAATCTGAGAAAGACATCAATTACAGCTCTACAGTATTTCATTAATTTACATTATCAAGAGGATTACAATATCCAACTTCAATAATAAAGGAATTATATAAATTTCAAGCAATGGTACATTCATAACCCTGAATCTCATCAATCTAGTAATTATGATTCCCCCAAGCAGATTAAACACTGAGTATTCCAACCCAAGCACAAGTATATATAATTTTTTTCAAAATTTTTATTCAAAATTAGTAATAGAGCCCAAACAATCTGCCACTGTAGTTTCAATGCCAAAATGAGTATAGCACTGGTATAATTCAAAAAGCTAATATGAGCCATTTAAACCCAGAAATTCTTATTGTTAATTTTATAGTCCATAATATACATTGTATTCTAATTTTTCAAAAAATTGTGTTTATATCTCATTAGCATAATTCTGCAGATTGTATAAAATGCATAGGACTGGCATAGGAAAGATGACTTGGTAAAATTCCAGTTTATCGAAATCTTGCACAAATTTTGATATATGAAAGATATATCCATAGTATCTGTTTTAGACTGAAAAATACCCAGTCCTCCCTGAAGATATCTAGACTTAATCCTTCAATTCTGTGAATATGTTGTTTTACATGAATAAAGGGACTTTGCAGATACAAGTATGGATCTCAAAGTAAGAAACTCTTTCTGAATGTCTACCACTGACCGATGCAGTCACAAGGGTTCTTAGAAGAGGGAGGTAGAAGTACTGGAATCAGAGAGAGAAATTTGAGTGGACTAGAGTCAGAGAAGTGATAAAATAGGACTTGGCTGGCTTTGAAGGTGTGTGATGGGACCACAGACTACAGGCAGCCTCCACCAGCTAGAAAAGGATTAGAAATGGATTCTTCCCAAATCCTCCAGAAAGGAACTACTCAACTGACATTTTGCTGCTAGCACAGTCAAACTGAGTTTGAATGTAAGCATCTTGTAAAAGAATAAGTTCATGTTGTTTTAAGCCACTACAATTGTGGTCAGTTGTAATAGGAAATTAATCTCAAAAGAAAGCTCAGTTACACAATTTGAGACTGTAATGTTCTTACATCCATCCCAGATCTTATTACACTTTGTTTTCATGCCTTTATCTTTCAGTGAAATTATAATAGTCTCCAGATCAAGGACTCTGTCTTATTTTTATCACTTAATTGTACTCAAAACCTTTTGGACTCAAGATGGGACTCAGTGAAAGAGGTTATTAAATGGGTTTTTCCGATGTGTTTTGAATATCCTGGAGAAATTAAAACAATGTTGGCCACATCACTGTGCTTCAAATTAATGATCATGAGGAGGCAAAGAGAAGCAAATCCAACGAAAATTAATATTTAACAGGAACATAAGCAAATCTGTACTTTTTCTCTCATTTTTTTTCTGTTACAAAACAAGTATTTAGAATTCAGTAAATTATACAAAATATTTTGAAAGTACAGATTACTAAGGACTAAATTAGATTACTATTTATATTGTAATCTTAGAACCCTGATTCTAGAAGTGAAGTTAGTTTTTTTTTTTTTTTTTTTTGTGCTGGGGATGAAACTCAGGACCTGTGCTTGTGAGGCAAGCACTGTAACCACTGAGCTAAATCCCCAGCCCCGAAGTTAGGTTTTAGACAGCTCTGCTCTTCATTACATGTAATAATATTTTTAAGCATTGTATTTGGGAGGTAAAGTGATTTAGCAGCCAAAATGTTGGAAGTCCGAATATCTGGACTTAGCTAAGTTTGCCTCAAACAAAATTATCTGATACCCAATTGATCTTTACTTCCAAGTTGCATAGAACTATGGTGAATGATATGCTCTCTAATTTTTTTTCTCATTTCCCAAATCCTAGTTTTGACAAAATAGTCCTTGAGTAGGAAAGGTTGAAAAATAATGTAGCATCATCTTATCCAAATGACATCTACTGTAGGTTGCATTTATTACAGTAAAATACTTCAGAGATATTGTTAAACAGGAAGGGAGAATACCTGAGGTAAATTTTTCAGTATTAATAGTATAAAAATAACAATAAAAATTACAACAATACTGATAATTAATTTTTTTCTGTAATTGCACTATTTTAATGCATGATGTTATCATCAGGTGGTGTTTTTATTGTTGTTGCTATTTTCAAAAGGGAGAACTTTCTATACTCAAGGTGTGAAAAACTAGGAAGGTGACATTTCACTAATGACTCCCCTACAAAATTGACAAAGATGGATGCAGCGGTTTTATTGATGACTCCTGAGAAACGTGGCACTTTCCAAATGACATTATAGCCATGAAAAGAAGAGGGGACCATTTGTGTTTGTTTACGGAAGAGACTGTTACATGCCACAATTACATAGTGCATATTTTATCTTAGTTTATAAATTCTCACGTGTCTTCTATTTAAACGTACATAGTTAATTATGCCCTTTGCTGAGATCTAATAACTTCAACATTATGACTTAATATTATGCAACACCTTACCTGAGAGAACCTCAATAAAACTTACACGTGCTTTACTAACGCAATCTTGCCGCTCTTCTGTGGGTGCAGTGCAGGCGCAAGTCTCTCTTTGTTTTTGAATGATGTGTAGGGAGATGTGACTAAAATCTATACATAGCAAGTACGAATCTCAAGTGTCAAGTCCAGAAACTTTAAATTTCAAATATAGTTCAAAGACTGTTGCTAATGTATTGACTTCTTTAATGTGAATATTTTTTTCTCAAAAGCAACAGCTAGGATCTCAGGGCTTCTTCATTCTTGCAAGGAGAATGGGACATTAAAGAACCAAACCTCTGACGATTTGCTTGCTTTGGGCAGATCCAATGTGCTG